>MU270045.1:274866-374850 GCA_021432635.1 Thozetella sp. PMI_491
AGCTTTATACTAATACTAGTCTAGTATAGTATAACCTTATACTAGTACTATAGTATACTATAGTATTAATACTAGTGTTAAAATACTATAGTACTAAATCACAACCCTGCCTACAGTGCCTTGCTTAGACTGAACCACTCCAGTTCCCAAAAGGTTTACTCGGCGTAAACTTGATGGCTATAGTATCTTTAGGCTGCTAGCAATGCCATAAGGGTGCCCCTGCGGACGTACCCCATCTAGGTTTCTCCCCTATCGCCTCATATTATCACAGGCCTCCTGAGTCCGGGCTTCAGTCTTGTTGTTGGCCTTGTTGCCATAAAAAAACGGCGTGAAAGCTAGGAAAGTCCATTACGGCTCAGCTGAGTTACATATATGTAGCTAGCCCGATAGTAGACATGCAACCTACAGATGCGCTTGAAACAACACTGCTATAGCTTGACAGGATACTAGCCCACGGCCTGTGCAATGTAGAGGCTCTCCTGTCGCGATATATACGAGGATATGATTTTTTAGCTAAGTTAGCTTAGGGGTTGGGTCAAGGCATCTAGTAGTATACCATGGACCAAGAACTATTCTAATCTTACACCATATTCAAACGTTCCCGGAGCTGCGGGTCCGTCGAAGCTTCGATGCCCTTTTTTCATAGACTTCGTCCAGTCCAGTGAGGTCAATCACCTCTATAGGTCCAGATCGGTGACGTTTTTGGGTTCTAGATGAGGACCCTGCGTCTACCCTTTTACCGTGGTGTCCTAGCTCTGCTGAAGACGCGTCGGAACCACTGTCTGCTGTCAGGAGATTTTCCTCGAGTTGATGGGCCCTTTCTTTGAACTTTTCAAGACCACTGGCGACCCCTGCCATTGTATCAAATAGCATAGGCGACCCAGTCAGTACTTCTTCCCTGTTATGGGCTATGCTTTCACTGGAAGAAATCCCAACCGGGTCCAGCCCTCGTGTACCATCACCCGCTTCTGCACTGCGAGGACGACTGGGTTGGCCAGCGCTTGGAATGACCTCGCGTTGCTTCCCTTTCAGGTCTCTCGCTGGAGGCGGCATTTGGATGATGTCGGCGACAATACTTTGCTGGCGCTGCGAACCCTCTCGCTGCTGCCACTGTGGTGTTGACCCGAGACGCCGTCTCGGTGTGTCTTCTCGTCTAACCTCTCGCATTCCTCGTGGATTCTGCCAGCCTCTGGAAGCAGTTAAATCGCTGTAGCTCCCAGTAGTAGTCGATTTGTAAGCATCAAGCATGAATTCCAGACCATCTGCGGTGAGTATATCCCATTGTGTATTGGGTTTCTTTGGCCCCCACGTCTTTTTGATAGCATCCTTGCGTGCTATCTCCTCGTCCGGAGAGGGTCGAAGCTCTAGTGCTTGAAGAGCTCGCACAAACTCGGTGAGCATGGGAAGGATGTTTTGATTCCTCGTAACCAGCTTCTCGAAGTCAAAGTTCCATCCATTGGACCACCCCTTCCTGCGATCAAACCTCTTCACACGAAAGTGCCAGCCTGGTTCGGATTGCATCAAGTCCTGGAACTGTGACCCGTTGACTCGGATACCGGCAGGATCGACGACGAACAAGCACAATCGCGGAAATGACGGGCCTGCAATGGAATTGCTAGAGACGGCGAATAGCACCTTTACGCCGACGGTCTCGGGGACATCTGGCGGTCGTATAAACCAGCTCAGTTCTTTCCAACGGCCGGTTCTGCGTCGCGGAGGGGAGTCTTCAGGAAGGCCTAGTTCATCGAGAACTGAAGACACCCGAAGAAACGGGCATACTGGCTCGTTTCTGCCGATTTTGTATTGGTCATGGAGTGTCTGAACAAACTCTCGCACTCCTGCCAGAGAGTCCGGCTTCATGACTGCATCCAGTCTGTAGGTCACTCCTACATCCGACTTTTCGATCGATGTAACGGAAAAAGCATCCTTATACTCGGCCCTGTTTGTTGATATCACACCGGTTGAGAGACACACCCTAGCCATCGCGGCCATGAGATTATCTCTTGGAGACTGGTGCAGGAGGCTGATGAAATGTCGCTCAAACGTGTCCGTGTCCACGAATGGGAAATCCGATAAGACATGGTCCTCGCGGAGCTTAACCCCCGCATGCTTAAGAAGGACTTCCATCGCCGTGTCCTCAACGGCGATATAAGACAATTCCCTTGTCTGCTCCCAGTCGATAGTGAGATATGCGGAGACGGTAGCGACCACGAGATACTTCTTGTTCTCCTGGGATAGCTCTACCCTTTCACGGTCTCTTCCAGTCCAGCGGAGCTCGACCGAGTCCAGCGCTTCTGGCTTCACTCTCCATGATTCGACCATGAGGTTGAGTAACGAGCGAGCGAGCGTCCGGGACTCTTTTTGCGTGTCTGTAGAGTTAAAGAAGTATTCGACATTGTCCTGAGTAAGATGGACGCCGACTAAGCGAGATTGGATATAACGAATGTCGCGAATCGCCCCCTTCCGGGTGTCGAACAAACGAAGGGCGTCTTGTACGCTTGTCTCAGGCTCGGCTGAGCTAACTTGATCATGAAAACCCTCAACACTTGACCAAAACTGGAGTCTGTCGGCCATAGAGTAGATGTCACTGTCGTACGCTAAGCTCCTCGTATCAGAAACGACCAGCTTCCTAAGGCTCTGAATAATAGCCTCTCGGTATACGTCGCGAGCCCAGTCAAACACATAGTCGACTATCAGAAGCAATTGGAGTGCTTTCTATCGAGATTTGAGTTAGTGGCTGCCTCGGCAAAGCCATGGTGGAGGTGAAGGGAGTGCACAGAGACTTACATCCGGGAGGTCTACCTCGCCTCGCCACAACTCAACAACCCGCTACAGGATATCAGCTTAACCCTTCTTTCAAGCCCTTGAAATACCTACATAATACTTCTCAGGCCCATTGACCTCGGTATATGCCATGGAGACCCTCCATCGCTCTCCCTTGTAGGAGAAGAACCAGACGAGAGGGCCGGCATCCCAGTTAGGGTCTTCATCCGCAGCGGCGCGTAGGTTCTCCTGAACATTCAGCAGCTCTCTAATGGAGAAGGATGTCTGCACCTCGATATCACCGAAGGAATCGGTTCCCTTGGCTGACTTTGCCTCAATGAGGAGAAACGGGAAGAGGTTGGGCTCTCCGCCCTCGCGAAACGGACTGCCCTTGATGCCGTCGCCAAGGGAGCCTCCTCTTTTGTCTGCTGACTGTAGGAGACGCTGCAGTCGGCTGGTTGCCCGCAGGCCGTAGACCCTGTCGGGCCTTTCTTCTCGTTTCGCAAATTTAGATGTGACCTCTGGAGGCAACATGATGCCTTCGTCTAGTCGGTCGTCGAATATCCGATTGATACCTGCTTCTCGTCTGAGGGTTGTTAGCACGGACACGGCAATGGGCCCGCGCAAGTATGATTAGGCTCTCACGCTCCCATCAGGGGCTCGTTGGCGTCGCAGACACAAGGCTCTCGATTTTGCTGCCGCTCTCCGAGCTTCCTGGCTACTTCTTCGTCCCAGCTGCTGGGCTCGACTTCCTGCTCAGAACGCCACAATCGCCCACGACATTGTAAGCTTCGAGGATTAGCTTGAGAAACAAGACAGCATTCATTGGGATCCGTGGTTGAGCAGGTGCATACCAGGCGACTTCAATTGACAGCCTTGCCATGACCTCTGCCTCTACGGAGAACCGCCAGCCAGCCTCGTTCTTGCGGCCATTGAGACAGGACTTGGCGAGCTCGACGGTTCGTGTGGCTCGACGTCGCACTTGTTCTCTCCATGGGCGATGAAGAACATCGTAGCTGATGCTCTCTTGGTACTGGTGGTATTCCTGCTTGCCCAGCTTCTGGATGTGCTCGACGATAGCCTGCCGCGTCGTAGGCCACCCTTCCTTAGGCACCGCATCCACAGGGCCGTCAAAATGAATGTTGAACTGCTTAACGAGCGTGGCTTTCGTATTCGACGCCATCTTCCGCGTCGTTGTAAGGCGCGTGACTACACCGCAACTCCCCGGAGATTCTTCACGTGTGGGAATTGGAGGAGCGACGCGACGGGGTCCATTATTCCCATAGTGGCCAGGGTGTCGGCTCAGCCCCCGGCGTCCTCTCGGAAGTGTCCACCCTGCAGCGCCGTTAATTGGCCAATTCCTACGCGGCACATCTGCAGGTCTGCGGCGGAGGGTCGGCGTGTTGGTTAGTGCGCGACCATCCTGGACTGGATCGTGGGCTTAACCAGCCTGCTTTCCCGTTCGTTAGGTATACATAGGTATCTAGTAACGCTAATATGGCATATAACTTACCTTTTTGCTTGTTTGCTTGAAGAGAGCCTATTGTCTTGGCTTGGCGCTGTTTATTCCCCTTGACCTTCACCAGAAGCGACTCCGCAGCTCTACCAAATAGGTACCCCCGCTAATCGCAAGACCGGCAGGTTGCCGCGGCACCTCGTTAGGAATTTAAGCCATGCTGCGCGAACCAGTAGCTGTCGTCCGACCAAAGCAATGAGACTGCCACCGGACGGCCATTATAACATAGCAGTAACGCCAGGCCTCACCGTACGACGGTGGGGTCCCGGACCGGGCGGGGTGTTTCTGGCCGGCGAGCTACCCACCGGGGACCCGGCTTCCGAGTCAGTTAAAGCTGCAAGCTTATCGAGCCTCGAGTTGGGGGGTTCGGGTCGGATTGGAGATGCCGCCACCGGCGCACAAGGTTAAATGGCAGCCACCGGAGCCGTCCACACAGCGGCCAGGAACAGAATCAGCTGCAGGCCGTTGCTCTAGCGCCGTTTTTGCTACTGCTCTGGGATCGCGGGCCTCGTTTCTGGATGCTTTCCCCGCTCCAGCCAGCTTCCTCGACGCCTAACATGTCGCAGCGATTTTCCATCGATAAGCCCATTCCCCTGCTCATCGACGGGAAAGAGGCCGAGAGCGATGTTTCATTTTCTGTAGTGAGCCCTCTCACCGGAAAGGAAGTATGGACGTGTGCGTCCGCCTCTCTGCAGCACGCGAGCGATGCCGTGGCAGCGGCGCAGCGGGCTTTCCCCGCGTGGGCAAAGACCAAGCCTTCACAACGTCGAGATATTTTCCTTCGGGCGGCAGAGCTGATTGAAAAGCGTAAGGTGGAGCTCGGAGGCTACATGCACCATGAGATTGGTGCAAACGAGTTCTATCAGGATTTCATCCTAGGCCTGGCCATCGAGGGACTGAAGGACACAGCGGGGCGGATCGCGGGCGCGGTCACGGGCGCTGTTCCGGAGTCAATGCATGACGGCATGCGCGCAATGGTATTGAAGCGCCCGTACGGAGTCAACTTGGCGATTGCCCCATGGTAAGTATCAGTGAAGCCTGGACGAAGTACAACGCTAAGATGCGTCGAATCAACAGGAATGCGCCCTACCATTTGGGACTGCGTTCTATCACTTTCCCCTTGGCCACTGGGAACACCGTCGTCCTCAAAGGCGCCGAGTTTACACCCCATTGCTACTGGGCGATTGCTGACATCTTCCGAGAAGCTGGCCTTCCAGACGGCTGTCTGAACCTGGTCTTCAGCAGCCCAGCGGGTGCTGCCGCCCTGACCGAGAGTTTGATTGCCCACCCGGCCATGCGAAAGATTAATTTTACAGGCAGCTCCAAGGTGGGCAGCATCATAGGCGAGATGGCAGGAAAGCATCTAAAACCAGTGCTCATGGAACTCGGAGGTAAGGCAAACGCAATCGTCTTGAAAGACGCCGACCTAAAAAAGGCCGCGATGCACTGCGCAACTGGAGCATTCATCAACGTAAGCCTTGGTCCTCATATGGTGATAGCCAGCCCGGCACTAACTGTAGATCAGGCTGGTCAGATCTGTATGTCGACAGAGCGCATCCTCGTGCATTCATCCATTGCATCCGGCTTCCAGTCGGTACTTGCGAAGACGGTAGACGGCATCTTTGGATCGCCAGAGATGACTCCCGTTATCGTCACTGCTCAGTCCGCCAAGCGTACTCGTGGCATGGTCACGGACGCGATCTCCAAGGGTGCTAAAACGTTGGATCTATTTAGCACTGAGACAAAAGGTCATGAAGACCTCGAGACTAAGATGCGGCCAGTGGTGCTCACGAACGTTGACAAATCCATGGATTTATACGGCGGGGAGTCCTTTGGGCCCAGTGTGTCTCTCTATACCTTCGAGACGGAAGAAGAAGCCATACAGCTGGCAAACGATACCGCATACGGCTTGGCGGCATCCATATTCACGGAGGATCTTGGGTCCGGTTTCCGCGTAGCTGAGGCACTGGAGTCAGGGGCAGTCCACATCAACTCAATGACGGTCCACGACGAGTTTCCTCTACCCCATGGCGGAGTGAAGAAGAGTGGCTTTGGTCGTTTCAACGGATACCAAGGGCTGGATGAGTTTCTATATTACAAGACGGTTACTTGGATGGAATCGTAGGCTTCTTTGTCGTTGTATTCCTCTGTGGCTTCGATAATACTAGCTGCTAATATCACCCTGCCCTATGCCACGCAGAACTCCTACCAAGGCTTAACTGCTGTCCTTCCCTCCCAAGGAAAGAAAACACACTGACAGAAAAAAATCTATGGACACTATAACATACTTTAGTAGAAGCTGACCAGGGCGCCATTCTTCCCGCGCATGCACACTAGCCTATTTCAGGGGCTTTTTACATGTGTAAGGTGGCAAGGGATAGAAGTATCATAACTGCTATGAAGATGTGTTCAGACGGAAAGCTGCTCGTTCCTTTCATAGGCTTATACAATTGGGAGTCTTGTTTAGATTGAGTCAATTGCTTCTAGGCCAACTTTACTAGCTGTTCCTGTGCCGAACTGAACCCCGCCTCCAAATACCGAGTAATCCCTCTGACTTTTAGTTCATCTGTCCACCGGCTTCTGAATATCACCAAACCATTGAGTACGTCAACAAGATATTTCGAGTCCGAGATACCCTTGGTTAAATCCTCAAGGTTTCCGACCTGTTCCCAGCCCATAATAAAACCATCTTTGTCGCGCTCCATAAAACCTTCACGATATTTAATCTGGTGGATTAGGACAGCAAGGGGCAATATATAACGAGAGATGGCATCTCTGAGCCCGTCCACTCGGGTAGTCGATCTTTGACGATCCAAGGCGATCAGAATTCGGACCAGCGTGTCGGAATCGTTAAGCTCTGCGGCCACAACGATGCCTTCTTCAATCCTCGGAATGCAATTGAAGAAGCTGGGATCACTCAGGTAACCTTCAACTAGGTCATCCAAGGCTACAAAGCCTGCCATCGGTCGCCTCTTTGGTGACCCGATTTGTCGGCTGAAATTATTGACAACGGCACATACCGGGCTACCACGTCCTAAGAATGTGCCGAGCTTATCGGCAAAAAGTACCATAGCCTCCCCGAACATGCATTCGTAAAACTCGCGGTTATAATTCTCATATTCCATACTTTGGATCTGACAGAACATCCGTCGTATAGGATGCCGCAGTGGGTAGTTTGTAATTAAGTCGAAGCTGTGACGAAGGAGGAGTTCCCTTATTTCTGGCTTTTGATCTCTGAGCACTACAAGAAATATTAGAGTAGTGATGGTGGTCTCAAATAGTGAGGTGTTGCTGTCGACGTAGTCGTCAAGTTGCTTAAAGCAGAGTCCGGTCAAAGTGATCGCCCAGCTCGGTCTTTCAACCACATGGCACAACTGTGCGGCATGGAGGTAGTAGAGCACGCGTCTAACAAGTGGAGCAGAGCCAAAAATGCAATCGAGAAACCCCTTGAGAATCTTCTCACTTGAGCTAGATATATCGAACGACGATTTCTCGGTCGCGTCGATATAGTCAGAGACCGAATAAAAGAATGCTTCCGGTCGGAAATAGGTGGCAGGAGGCGTTAAAGGGGTTTCCAACGTGGTTGCATCTGAGAGAAAAGCCAATCGTCCAAAAAGTATCCCCATCTTCAGTTGGTCGTCTATGTCGTTAACGGTGTGTATTTGTAACACGTGTTTAGCCCGGGAATCTTCTGCAACTATCGTTTTCGTAGGACGTTTTCGGTCATGTGAATTCTTTCTCGTGGCTGGCATGATATCCGAGGCTGGGAACTGCAAGCTCCAATTCTCTTTGAACACCTCTCGCGCTGCAAGCATGTGAATGTATGGCTCACTTTCGTAGGAGGCAATAACCATCCCAAGCAGCTGGCCATTTTCTACCACCCAAGATCCTGAGAATCCCGGCTCTGTCTCCGGTAATAAGTATTATGAATGCAGCTAGGATGCTTTGTGGCAAAGCAGGTTACGTACCAAGAGGCGCGCTGATCCGGATCTTCCGCGTGGTGAAATTCATGTCAAAGAGACTAAAGCTCGATGACCCTGACAGGATGTGACCTTGAAGAACGCTATCCCATCGTAGTATAATATTGACTGGGCCCTCTTCGACTTCGCCTTTGAGAGAGCGTATGTAAATGCTGCTAGCACCGGCGATGTCGACATTTTCATAGTTGTTCACGAGCTCCCGATCCTCCGGCATTCCGAGGCAAGTAAAATCAGTCACTAGTCCCGCATTTTCTGAAGTTTTCTTTTCCGCCAGAAGTGCTATACTCTCAGTAGCAGTTATCCCTAGATTTCCTAGGATCTTGGGCACCACGGAGAGTAGATCTGGTCCGACTGATGTCAAGAAACCTGTTGGTCCAACTAATCGGATGCTATCCCAACTTCCCACTTTGGCAGTTCCGATCGATTTGAGTGGGTCTTTTTGTGGTGTTTCTAGCGGTTCTTGGGTTTCGAAACTATCATCGCCCAACTCAGATGCGCAGCTCGGATTGGACCAGCGGTAGTCCGATTCGTCGTCAAGTGACGAGAAAGATGCCGGAGATCCCGGGTCGAGGTCCTCTTCCTCTGGAGATACAATGTCATATTCGTAGTTCATTAAAGGTGCTAGAATTCCGTGGGATGTTGTGATGCCAAAGAGAGCACCATCGATTGACGCAATGCCTCCAACCCTAGAAATTCTCTGATCCAACAAGGTGCCGTCCTTGAATAATGTTGCGCAGCAAACGAGCCCGCAAGCTGATTGCCCTTTCTGTCTTTCGACATGAAGGTAGATGTCATATTTATCCAGGGTCCTGAAAGGTAGGCTGTGAGCTAAATCAAGCTGGCTGAGAGCGACTGGATTGCTTGGGGCAGCGGACAGCATAGGGCAGCCCCTGCGAACTTCAAGTGGGCCGAAGCCTTCTGCATGGAGCCACTCCAGCTCTTCGACAAGCTTTCGCAATGGTTTCTTCCACCGCTCGTGGTCGTAAAGAATCCAAATTGTCGGTTTAAGAGTCGCCTTCTGACTTGTTCCTGAGGCGTAGCCCGACATGCGCAACTCGAGGGATATCCCGGGCGCAGTGCCGCGGCCCCTTCGGACCTTCATCCTGCTCTGAAACTCACGTACATCAGTCCATAGCTGGGACTCGACGCGATCTTTCCATTTCTGCAAGGACTCGGTCGGTGGCCTGACTTTTTCTTCAAGGCCGACATAGAGGCCAGGAACTCCGGCGAAGGAATACATAAGCTCTGGACTTGGAACCTTGTATTGATAGGGGATAGTGGCGGTAGGCGTAGGTCCTAATGACGGGGGTCCAGAAGCGTCTGAATTCGCTTCCGCGGAACGGGAATGACCCGTCGCCTTCCAGAGGTCAATATCAGCCCCCTCCGCAATCGACCAGAATGGCGGATGGTCTGGCCCAGCCTGTTCATATTCTTTTGCGGCTGAAGGAGTTGGGACATGTCCGTTCTGTTCGTGAATATCTTTTCCCGCGGTTGATAAATCGTCTTTGCTCGTTTGTGTATAACATGTTTCTACCGCTAGCGAAGGCGGCGCGTTTATCTCGACCGGTGTGTGATATTTTTCCTCCGTCACGGCGACTCGATTATCTCCCCTAGCGCGGCCATGGTGCTCTTCTGGCGCGATCGGGGATGGGCAATCTCCACTTGCTTTTGCATAGTAGCCCGCTGCTGCAGCAGAGAGCGCCGGTTCGTTTGTATCGGTAGTATACCCGAGCTCGCGCGTAAGGTGGCTCGATTGTTCTGGACTTTCGCATGTAGAGGCTCGAGTTTCTGGCTCGCGACGAGGACGGCTTCGATCAGGTAGGAATAGAAAAGGTGTTCTGGGTATCCTCTTTCTAAATGCCGACGTCAAACCTTTGCGAATTATGAACTGGGCCCCCACACCGTTCTCATCTGGCATCGTGTACTTCGAGTTGAGTGTTGGGACGCGACCCAATTCGGGACAATTCAAGGTTGACTTGAGATACTCTGTGGGCGATTGATTTGATCAAAGAAGGACGAACGACATTTTGGTCTCGGCTTGCGGTCGCGTAAATTCACCCAGGCCATGGGAGTGCAGTGCTCAATGCAAATGAATGAGATGCACTGGGAATGCATCTATGCACCCCCGCCAACCAAAAGAACGCCTTGCATCACGTGTGAGAACAGTTAATATCACGTGTCAGAGTACCAACTGAATACGAAAAGTGCAATTCTGAAGTTCCTCGCGATAAGAAATCATCTCTCCGACTTGGCGCTATGTGAGGACCATGGTGAACAAAGAGCAAGACTTGAAGGCTAGCGGAGGAGGATATGCCTTCGTGAGCGCCATATGGCCGAGTCTGCCGCCAGAAGACTTCACGGCAATGCAGAAACAATACTCCCAGCTGATCCAGCATTTTGACCATGAGATGGAAACCGTGCGAGGAAACTCCGACTTCTTCGCCATTCACGGCCAAACTAATACGCTCGAGCTGATGCAGAAATTAAACAGCACCGACCAGCTGACCCGGGCACAGGCTTTGGACCAAGCGCGTGGCGTCTGCCCTGGAGAAAAGGCCGTGGAGAAGCTGCTTAGGTCAATTGACCTAGCAGTACGTCTCTGGCTCACGATTGATGTCAGTTCTCTAGATTTGCGGAGACAGGGGTTAGTTATATGGACTAGCGAAGCGACCCTCGATGGCGCCATCGAATCCTATTTTACAAACATGGAGAACTCGTCGCTGCCTAGGAAGAGACAGTTTACGGCCGATGATATTCCTCCGACACTCACAGCCGAGCTTCTCGTCAATAACTACGGATACACTGTTTCTTGGACTAGTAACTTGGCCGACCACCTGTCCATTGACTGGAAGCACAAAATCATCACAATCTACGAGCACAAGATTTGTCTATATAACCATCTTCGCTTCCAAGATAACTGCGGGATATCCCATAGTGTTCTCGAAGATGCCCTTGACACCTTGAACCTGTTATTCCCTTTCCAGGACGATGCAACTAAAAGGTTCCTTGTAAAACACAAGAAGCCCTTTTACGGCCTCGGGTTCTGCGGTCGGCCAAGAAAGTTGGACCTGAGTGAGTACCAACACTGGCAGGGCAGGGTTTCTGATCTCGTCTATCTTGCGAGCGGGCCACCTGTGGGACTGCAGCAGCTGAGGCTGGACAAGGACCGGAGGAATTTGCTGTCGTTTGCAACCTTCTGGATCGCGACCGGAGTTGGGGTCCTGACGCTGGTGAGCATTGCTTTTGGCATCGCTGCAACTGTGTATGGCGTCATGCAGTACAACCTTGCCTTGAAACAATACCAGCTCTCGGTGGCACAGGCGTGTCTTGACCCAGCTGCGAGGGTCCAGTTGCCCGATTTCTGTTCTTAGGCCCAAGGCTAATCTCAAGAGTGGAAACGTTTGGAGTCACCAGATGTGTTTTAGTGTGTTCTAAACGTAGTAAAGTTCAGCAACTGCCCCTTCATCCTCCCATATGTCCATTACAGGTATATATCCCCGGTGTGTTTTGGTTTCCCGTAATGGAGCCATCCAGCCCTCTATTCCCAGAAGCGAAGATACGAGAAGAGGCACTTGCTGGTGGAAATCTGCACCTAGTATATATCAGT
Organism: Thozetella sp. PMI_491; assembly: GCA_021432635.1. NCBI lineage: Eukaryota > Fungi > Ascomycota > Sordariomycetes > Chaetosphaeriales > Chaetosphaeriaceae > Thozetella > Thozetella sp. PMI_491. Next base: position 286,733 of record MU270045.1, read on the forward strand.
TACTGTATCTCTGCCGGATGCGAATATCGAATGAGTGAGTTGGGCTGTGCCAAGGCTCACTGAGGCCCGAAAGATACGGAGACCTGGGGGCATCTGCAGGTTGTGGCCAGTCCTGCAGGCTGTTAATATACACCGGCAGCTCACTGGAGGAAACGTTCAACCAGCATCGGATGGTAGTATTATTGACGCCGCATATGCATATGAGGAAGCGGGGGCATTCAATACATTATGCCATATATCTGAGCCGCGGTTGCCTTTCCTAGAGTGCTAGAGTCTAGGCTCTTGTTTTCTCTTGAACTTGTTCCTCCAATTCAGCACCAATCAAGGTGTGTCGATATTATTCACATATCTCATTGTCCTCCGCGAGCAGAGCCCAACAAGGATGGAGAGCTACGATATTGAAAAGCATGGCGAGCATGCACCGACGATGACAGAGCGTAGCGCGGTGAAATTGTCGATACCCCAAAAGGCTGCCTCTGTTAAGCTCGCTACTACGGAATATCGTGAGACATCGTCAGTTGCCTTCGACCCCAGCCAAGAGGCCGCGGTGCGACGAAAGATCGACATCGCCATCGTGCCGTTTGCTGCGCTGATCTTCCTCTTCCTCAACATCGATCGCGCCAATATCGGAAACGCGCGCCTTGCCAGCTTCGAGCAGGATTTGGGGCTGCACGGTAATGATTTTAACTCCGTCAATAGCATCTTTTATCTTGCCTATATTATTTTTGATGTGCCCTCGAATCTACTCTGTAAATATATAGGCCCGGGGTGGTTCCTCCCCATTCTTACTATCATGTTTGGATTAGTATCGATTGCAAGCGGATGGGTGAACAACTATGCGCAGCTTGCTGCGGTGCGGTTTTTGCTTGGGGTCTTCGAGTGCGGTATGATGCCGGGCCTCTCATATTACATGTCTCGCTGGTACCGCCGATCGGAGCTCACTTTTCGGCTGTCGATACATATCTCGATGGCTCCCCTTTCTGGAGCGGTGGGCGGCCTGCTGGCATCGGGCATCCTCAGGATACAAAATTTTGGGACGTTTCCCGCAGGGTCATGGCGCACCATCTTCGTGTTGGAGGGCGTCATCACAGTTATAGTGGGCGTGCTGGTCTTGATCTTTCTCCCAGACCGCCCGGAGACCGCCCGCTTTCTGAACGACGAGGAAAAGAAGGTGGCAATCGCACGAGTCGAGTCAGAACGAGTCGGCGGCACCTTCCTTCTCGATCAGATGAGCTGGAAGAAACTCTGGAAAGGTGTAGCCAACCCGGTAACTTTGTCGATTGCTATTGTGTTCCTCCTCGAGACCGTCACCGTTCAGGGCCTCGTATTCTTTGCTCCAACAATCGTCAGGACCATCTTCCCGCAGGCCACCGTCGTTCAGCAGCAGTTGCTCACAGTTCCACCGTATGTCTTTGGCGTCCTGTGTACCCTGAGCATGTCGTATGCCAGCTGGAAGCAAAACACACGTCAGATATTCATCGTTGCAAATGCACCGCCTATCATGGCAGGCTATCTCATCTTCCTGGCCACCCGCAACTGGATAGCGCGGTACGTGGCCATGTTCTTGATCGCCAGCTCCGCCTTCACCATGGCTCCGCTGTGCCATTCGCAGGCGGCCGCCAACGTCAGCAGCGACTCGGCTCGTAACATGTCGATCGCCGTAACCATGTTCTTCGGAAATATTGGAAGCATGATCTCAACCTGGGCGTTCCAGTCCTGGGACGGCCCCGACTACCACATCGGAAATGGCCTCAACTTTGCGACTTCTAGCACCATGATGATTGTCGCCATAGCGATACTCTTCTGGATGAATTGGGACAACAGGAAGAGGGACACCAAAAGGGGTTGTGTGGGGCTGGAGGGTCTGTCGCAGAAACAGGTGGAGGAACTGGAATGGAAGCACCCTCACTTCCGTTGGATGCCTTGATCAGCAGTGCTTGGATGAATTTTCATGGCATTTAAATCATGTATCTTTATGCCTAGTGCTGATGGAAAGGACAGACTGCCACTTGCGTACTGGGTAGGCTTGAAGGTTTCCACGAATAGTTGATATAGATCATGCATTTTGGTATATTCTGAAGGTCGCTATATCAAGACCACGCTCTTATGTACATATATGTAGCCCGGGACCTCCCAGGGCGTTACCCAAACAAATACGCCCAGGTGCTGCTGCCAACCACTCCCACCGAGGGCTGCGGCAGTTTAAAACTTGCTTTGGTTCGCGTTCTCCATCAACATGGTGTTTTCCGGCTTGTACTTCTTGGAGAGCAGGCGGACATCGTACTCAACGTCCAGGACGGCGCCCTTGGGCTCGTTCTCGACGGGCTTGAAGTTGAGCAGCAAGTCGTCCTTGACGGCGGAGACGGTGTCGGTCTTGAGGTAGGGGTCATCGTTGGGGTACAGCTGGGCGGTGACGCCGACGTAGTCGGGGTGGGTGACCATCATGTGGATGTGGGCGGGGCGGTACGGGTGGCGGCCCATGATGCGGAGCAGCTCGGCCGAGGGGCCGGTGGTGTCGATGGCATACTCGGTGGGCTTGAGGCAGTAGAACCAGAACTTGCCGTTCTCGTCGGTGCGGAACTTGCCGCGGAGGTTGTGGCGGGTCTGGTTCTCGGGGTCGAAGACGTCGTACTTGCCGTTGGTGCTGGCCTGCCACATGTCGAAGACGGCGCCGGGGATGCCCTTGCCGGTGTCGGCGTCCTTGATAACGCCGTGGAAGAAGGTGAACTGGCCGTCCTTGGGCATGTCCTGCACGACGCTAGCGCCGAGCTCGCGGAACGGGGTCTCGGGTGACCAGAAGGGGCCGAGGATGGCCGAGGATGTGGGCTGGTTCTCGGCCTCGATCTTGTGGTTGATCTCGTCGACCAGCCTGCAGGTGAAGTCGAGTGGTTAGCCCACGGTTCTGGCGTGTGCATGCAGATGCATATCCGCTTGATGGATATAGACACTCACGATTCGATGCCGAGGATGTCGCACACCCTCCACGCCTCATTGCGGTTCTTCTGGTAAGCCTGGCCGATAGCGTTGACATAGTTGACGCCGATGATCCACTCGTCCTGGGTGAGCTCGACCTCGCGGCAGAAGTCGTGCATGTGCTTAATGAGCGAGCTGAGGATTTCCCTGTGCCTCGGCTTCGTCTCGGGGCTCATGAGGCCGATGACATGCTCTGTGAAGTTGGGGTCGAAGCGGCTGGGCTTGGTGCCGTTCGTGCCGTTTGTGCCGTTGGTTGCCATGGTGTCTGCGGGTAGTCTCGGTGGTATATTGAGAGATGTCTATCGCGGGAGAGTGGGGGTGGGGGGACCGATGGCGGGGTTCGAGATAAGATTTACAGAAGCTGTGGCCAGGCCAAGACAGAAAGGCAAAAGGTATCCCAGGGCGCGGTGGGAGCTATAGCGAGGTCGTGAAGCAGAAGAGAAGAAGTCGGCGGCCGAAGAAAAAAATGAGGGGAGGACCCTGGATTCAAGTATCAGTCAAAGGCGCCGGAACGGGGAATAACTATCCGCACATGACGCTCCGAGTCGCTTGCGCCCGCAGCAGAGTTCGGTAGTTTGACCATCACGACGGCGGCGATTGGGCCAGGCGCTGCGCTTGGCTCTGGAGCCTTTTGGAGAAACATAAAGCCGTGCAGTGGTGCAGTGGGGATCGCACATGCCGAATCCGCAGCCGACTCCGCTTCTCCAACCGCGTTTGACTCGGGGCGGACTAGCCTGGGGGAGGAACTTTGCGCCTGTGCAGCTGGAAAAACAAAGAGCCGTATAGCCAGGCGAGTCTGCGCCCGGCCATGCTCGACTGCGCGCAGTCCTCCAGAGGGGTTATATATCGGCCCTGGTCCCGGTTTTCTCGCCCGCCGAGGGAATCGACAGGATCGGCCGCTGTGGCCGCGCTGGGTCCCTCGTGCCTGTTCTCCGCTGTTGTCGTCCCATCGAGATTCTTCCGCGGCCGTGGCCCTGTCGCTCCCCCAGCAGTGCTTAATCGTTCTTCCCCCCAATCCCCGCCGACTCGTGCGGGTGGCTCGATTGTGGGCGCCCGTCAGCGGAGGACGGTGGCTGCGGAGCACCGGGTCGGGCTAGACCGGCGCCTAGTAAAACGCGATTCTGCCCTTCCCCATCGGGCCCAGAGATCTGGAGTAAAGTTTCCACGCCCACGTCTGGAACGTCTATGGGGTGGAATGCGGGGTGCGCCGCCCCACAAGCAGCTCCGTCTGGCCAGGTCCGTGGAAAACACCAACACGAGCGGAGTTGCCACCCAACTGTCCGCTCTTAGACAAGACAAAATGCATGCGATGGGGAGTATAACTAGGTTGTTCCTGAAACAAGCTCTATCCCCGGTTCACCGTCTGACCGGAAGGGTGGAAACTGCCCTTTTTGCACCTCGTCAATATTAGAGACTAACAGTAACTGGCAGTATGTCGCAATAGGCACGACTGAAAAGAACACAGCCGGGTTACGCCTAGCCCAACTTCATCACATAAAACCCGGGTTAGATCCTCCGGTTGGGATCCATTGCGAATAACCCCTGTAACTAATTGATGGACATCGGTGTCTAGTCTTTCGGCTTTCTGGCTCCTGCCTTCATGGTACGGCAGGGACAATCTTTCAATGATGATGTTGAGCAGACGGGCCTCAATTTCCGCATCTACCCTCCTGGCGCATGTTGTCCAGTCCGCTGAGGTGCCTACCCCTACTGCGATGACGCGAGCGGCGGATGGCTGTGGGACCCAACCCCTCTCAATCATGAACTGGGCAAGGCATTGCCCGAAGATGCCCACCTGTAAGGACCGCGCAAGATACTCCAAGGCTTCCCTTGCTGGTATACGGACCAAAACGGTAGGCATATATAGCTCCTGATTGGCGGTTGTTTCAGCCATCTGGAGAAAGGGGATGCCGTCTGCGTCTCTCATGGCCCCTTCATAGAACAAACAGTAGACTGGCTCATTTATGTCTGCTCCACAGTCTACAAAATGGCCGATGGTTGAAACTGATCCTTGGCAAAAAGTTCTGTCACTGTGAAAAGAATCTCGGTTCACCCACTCAGTTATCGAGGAGAGGTATGAGTGGAAAGGCGATTCAGGCTCGAAATATCCTTTGCACATGTCCGAAAGTCTCAAGTCTAAACCCCGCTGTTGTCCGGTCCTGAGTAAGGCATTGATAATTTCAAGAGTACGTTGAGTGGTAGGTAAAACAGAAGATAAAACTTCCTTCAATACGCGTCTTTCGAGTTCCAGGATACCACTGAACCTCGGTGGGGTGAGAAAATCCTTAAGAGACCAAGGACTTTCTTTATTCTCCAGCGAGGGCACAGCTCCTTCGGGGAAGCAATAGGTAAAAGACTGCCAGGTTTGGATTAAAGAAATATAAGTAGCCGAGGGCAACCCCCCCAATCGAGTGAGGAAAGTAAACCCTAGCGATATGTCCTTGATTCTGGAGACATGTGCAAACCAAGCCTCATCTACGCTGAACTGTAGGGTATAGAACGCGAAGCTTCGGCTAAGAAGGCTGTTGAGTATGCCGCAGCGGCGGGCTTCCGGCGAGGACTGATCGAACCCCAGTATTGTCTGGCCTTCTAGGGTCTCTACTAAGAACTCTCGCGCCGTACGGTGAATGAAACGAACTTCAAGATCCGGGCATCGCTCTTCTTCCAATGGAGTCGGCATACTGTCATAGATCCCTTTGGAAAGCTCAAGAATTCCTGCACAGCGGATGGGGATACTGCGGTACACCGCTCGACATGCTTTTTTGACGGCTGCAGGGTTGATCGTTCTCGTAATAATCTCGGCCGTCACCGTACCGTCGCGATTGGCGGCTTGCACAAAGCTCCGCGAAAGAGCTAGGAGCGCCACTGTGAAACAGCTCGTAGATTGAGACTTGCATCGTGTGTCACCCATCTCTCTCCTGTAGTATACCAATGGCATTTCGGTGGGTATAAACTCCAGAACGAGTTTGAAGAGCAACGCAGCTTCGGCTCGGTAAGCTTTTGTATCCGCATTGAGACGCTTCCACATGGACGCATAGAGGAGTTCTAGCCCACTAGGCATCTCCTCAAGTCGTATGTGAATTGTCTTTCTGTCGTCTTCATTTGCAAAGCCTCTCTCTAGACTCCGTACTGCAAGGTGCGTCCAAAGGAACACGCCCTCTGACTTTTCGACAACCCGCTTGGCGAGCGTCTGGCGAGCCGTCTGAAGGACATGGGTGCCTTGGTTAGGACACATAACCTCATGGCACGGAAGATCTTCAGGGAATGGATGAACAGTCGAAGCAAATAGTTCGAGAGCATACTTGTACATGCCTGGCGATGTTAATAGGTGAAGACGAAGATGCGGCATTGAACTGAATGCGCTATGAAACGCCTGCTCTTGGCGGCTAGATATGGCCATTTTAGCCCGCGGAGCGCACGCCTGCATCTCTCGGAGCACTTGTAACAGCTCGTAGGGTCCATCTTTGGCGTCTATCTCATCAAGCCCATCAAGGAAGGTGCAGACCTGGTGTTTTTCAGACGCCGAGGCCAACAAATGAATTAGGGCATCCTGCAACTCACGACGCGACCAGTCGGTTTCAAATCTCTTTTTTAGAGAGTTTGGGAATTGCTCAAAGAGTTGGTTGATCAGCTTTCTGTCAGGGTCTTCGTCAAGGAGCTGGTAGAGAAGATTGCTGAGCAGACCATTGATATTGTGCTGCATCGGGTTGCCCATGAGGTAGAAGAAATGACTGAGGAGCAGTACCGTCTCGTTTGTTCTGCGACTGAGGCGTTGTTTTGTTTGGGGGTGTGAGTATAGATGCTTCATGAGGGTGCTTTTACCGGCTCCAGGTTTTCCCGAAATCCAATAGATTGGCTCGTCCGATGCAAGCCAGAGGCTAAAGCTATCCCAGGTTGCTTTCTTCGCATCTTTCTCGAAGCCCAACAGAACACAGTCATGATCTTGTTCGGTGCCACTCTCATCACCTTCACCTTCTGATATTCCAAACAGCCAGTCGAAGGTCTGGGTGTGTGCTTCAGCTATTCCATTGACGCGTTCATTCCGTGAATGAAAGTCCAAGCTCGCCAGAATTTTGGTCCGTTTCATCTCTAGGTCCTGGATCGTTGCCGCCTCGCGAAGCTCCCGGGATATACGGTCTCTTGTTTCACCTTGTTCCAACTGTATGAGCTCTCTTGTGTCATGATGTTGTTTGGCGATGATGTTTTGTATAGTTTTGCTTTCTTGGATAGCATGGTCTCGGAGTGCATCTGAGTTCGCTTTGATCAGTGCTTCGAGAGTCGTATGTCCTCTCGAGCACTGCTGGATGAAATTGTACAGCGTACGCTCCATACCCTGGCTGCTCTCGAGCTGCAGCAGGTTAAGAGCGCTCTGCTGGTCACTGGTCAGCATGGTTAGCGCAGTACGCCATTGGTGGAGAGAATATGCTGAGGAGCATATTGACGGGTGAAGGTTGCTTACCAAACCCGAACTAGCAAACATGTTTCCAGGGTATCTTGGGCTCTTTTCAGCTCCTTCTCTTGCCTCTCAAGATTGCCCTTCTCCCAGAGTCTCTTGGGAGTAAGACGCACGGTTGCCATGACTCGAGATAGCTTGCCTTCGGTCTTAGATACTGGGCTTGACAACTTCTCCAGACTGCTAGAGAGCTTCGCAGATACCGTCATACAACGTCCGGCGAGGTTTAGCAACTCGCTCTCCTCTGCAGTCACTGGCTTGTGAGCACTATTGAGAGACTTCTCGAGCGTCTGCGCGGTACTCCGCAGATCCGCTGCCGTCGTAGCGAGGCCTGGATCGACAGATCCATCCTGATACAACTGTCTGAAGGACGAGATGACCTCACGTCCGAAGTCAATCGTTTGCATGACATTGCAGGCAATGCCGAAGACGGCCAGCGGCTCAAGACCCGACATGCTGTGGTTGCTTCGGTGTAGCAAAAATGAGGGGAATTTTCGCTTGGCCTCTGGAACTGCTAATGCACAGCCTCGCCGAGATGTAGGCCTCAGGCGATTATGCATTTTCGGGGGCCAGCACATGATCAGCCGGGTCACAATAATGTAGACCGAAACAAGCCGTGACTGGTGAATATGGCCAGTCGAATCACAACCATGCAGGCATGTTCAAACAGTCCACTTCCCACTGCCTACAGAGAAAATGACATGTAAGCCTGTATCTTCCGACCAGCCTTCCGACTAGCCTTCTCAGCATAGTAGCTCACATGTACGCCTCTGGATCCAGCACACCAGGCATCAAGTCCCCAATTTGGAATGCTAATTGGGCAATATCCCCGGAGCAAAGCTTCGGTAGGAGATCAATGAGCAAAACGCCGACGCCGTAGTTTTTCCTCCAGTCTAAGCGACGACTTAGGCACATTAAGACTCTAATCTAGAAAGCCCCGCATTGCCATCACCTTTTACCGCCCTGGAGGCTCGGCACAGCCGAAACAGCGATGCTAAGAAAGGCTACAACACGTTGCATTCTAAATAAGGTACATAGGTGATATGTGACGTCGCTGGGGGTTCTTGCCTATACTCGACAGGCCGAGAACTATTTGCGTAGACGTAGGCAACTGGGCCTCCGTTGGATCTCATTGGATCATCAGTTATGCCAAGAGATACCTTTGCAGCTCAATTGCAAGTCGGAGCCGATCCCGACTCTCACTCAGCCCTTGCTCCTTTGAGTTTCATGTGCCACATGCATAGGTCGGCACCACCTCTGGACTAGTTGGCGCTTATTGGTCGCGAATAATCATGTTGAGTGCGAGACGGTTCCGAAGGATGATCTTCCGCATAAACCAACGCGGCTGTGGTTGACTCTATATACAATCCACCGATTCCTTCCGTGGGCTGGTTGGCCTCAATGTACCGAGAGCAGTACCGAGCCTCTGGCAGACCCGCGCTTAGAAGATCAAGGGCCTATCAAATACCTGATCTGTGCCTTAGATTGCTTAGCAATGACGGCCATGTGTTATTCTTGAATTATTGATGGCCCCCAAAGGCTTCTCTTGTCTTAGTTGTCTATGCCTTCCGTATCGAGGTCCCGCAATGAGAGAGCTCGTAAGAGCCCTGCTTATGGATCGCCAGATGAAGGATTATTCGCTGTTGGCCGCTAAGTACTGAGGAGGAAGGTGCCGCAGAGTTTAGGCAATCTTCAAGAGAAGACGAGAATAAAGGAGGGCTCTCAAGACTGTGAATCCCTATATAAGGATGGGTGTGGACAACCGACGATTCTCTTGCTGGTTGCCAGAATCCTCGTATTGCACCAAGAACATTACACCAGATCCAAGATTTCTAAACGCTTGTCATGGCTGCTAGAAACAGTGTCTCAATCCCCCTTTTCACGGCGGTTTTAGCCTTTGCCATTCCGGCCCTCGCGATTGTCGACAAATGGACGCCCGCGGGATTTGACTGGAATATCCACGACCCAGGCCCTGCAGAAAGCTGGAACGGCCTCTTCCATAACCTCAGCGACCCCCATGTTGCTGTCAGCAAGGAAGTGATGGCCCTAGGTCACATGCGAACCGCTGCAGACGGTACCATCGCCCTTGCCATCCCCTTCTTCCTCGGAGTGGCCTATCAAGTATTCAATCTTGCTCTGACCGGCATCGGCCTCGCCGGTGCCATCAAGGGCTGCGTACAAACCGAGGGCCAGGCAGACAACATACTCTAGTACGTGCTTCGGGGTTTAGTTTGACCCTTTCGACTTCCTAGCTCGCTCACCAATGGATATCCACTCAGGATATTGCTAACTGTAGATGCTACTAGCTGCGTCGGTGGGATTGTTAGTACCATCATTGGTGTCGGTGGGATTGCCTCGGCGGCCAAGAACCTCGCCAAGTCTCGCGGTTTCCTAGGCGTTGCTGCAAGTGCCTGGGACAACTCTGGCCTCGAGAACATTGCGCTCAACGTATTTTCGCGGCGCGACCTCGAGGGACGCGAAGAGACAGCGCAGAAGGCGCACAACCACTTTGTGCACCGCGCCTTGAGCAGCCTGGCAGACGGCGATGTCGAGTTTGTCGGCTATGCCCCTGACAACCACAAGCTAGCCCGTCGCTCCTCGGAGGAGCACCCCTATGCACCCATGTTCCGCTTCACGCACAAAAAGTACGGTAGGATGGAGCTCACGTCGCGCGATACGGGTGCCGATGGCCTGTTCTTCACCGTCTCATACGAGGGACACCCAACCCACCTCGCGACTAAGACAAAGCGCGATGAGTACTACCAGCATGAGCGGCTCTCGTCCGACCTGATGGAAGGGCGGTTCGACAGCGGGGCGTCGCTCGCCGACCCTTACGATGTGTCGTTCGACGGCGCGGCGGCGTTTGACCAAGTCGACTCGGAGGTGCAGTGTGGCATGAACGGCAACTGGCCGGACGGCAGCGTCATGTCGGTGCAGATGTATGACCAGGCCAACTCAGCGACCTTCGGCTTCGCCTCAATCGGCATGTTTCCAGACAACAGCGTCGACTCCGGATTGCAGGGGTTCGAGCCGTCCGGCATGCCGCTTACCGGCGGCCAGAACTGCTAAGCGTCCACGCTTGGCGACGGGTCGGAATAGGGAGCCACGAACGCGAGAGCTAATCGATGCGGTGGATGTGCTATGCGCGAAAACATTGCATCGGTACGGTTGGTGATACAAGGGCGGAGCGCAAAAATTCACTGTGCAGATCAGTCTCTGGGGGTGCTTTGATGTCAGCGCTAGGCTCCGGCAGACTTGGGGCGCAGTATAGGCACACTATTTGCCATTGTAGTACAGACATAGCTTTGGCTACATGTAGGGTGGGCACAAATAAACTCTCCCTCTCACCCCATGTTTCTGTTCATACAAAAATCCCTCTACGCCTTAGTTTGTCTTGCCTGTCTACCTCCTCAGCCATCGGCAGTTCTCCCCACCTCACCCAACCCGGCTTCTGCGTCACCCCAAAGCCCCCGCCCCAAGGCAGCAGCCGGCATTGCCACCTGGGCCGAAGCCCGAGAGGCGCCTATCCCAATCATCCAAGCAGATCTGATCTGCCTTGCATCCTTCGACTCCGTGCCCCGTGCCCTACGCGCCTTGGCCCCTGCGCCCGATTCCCACTAAAGAAAATAGGCCCGAGCCGCGTCATCCAGGGCCTCAACAATGCCGCAGACAATGTACAATCGCCCGTGGCCTAGATGGGTCGCATTGGTAGTCGTGTTACTACTCTCCGGCCTCTTGATTGCCCTAGCTATCACCCAGGGTGTCAAGTCCCCGGCGGTGTGGATCGTGCTCTTCGTGGAGGCTCTTGTGCTGGTGGCTCTAGTCGTTCTGGATCCAGAAGTGACCATTCAAAGCCGAAGGGTTTTGCCGGACGGCACAGTGGTCACCGTTCGCAGGCCGATTGTGGGATTCAAGAAGTATGAGAGGCAAGTCGGGTTGACCGGAGGCTACGAGGTGCGACTCGATGGATACCGGTATGAGGAGGCTTATATCCGCATCTAAGACACGGGTCTCCGGGCCATGTTCGCTTCGCCGTATATATGAAGGGCACGAATGGCCAACTATTGTGGCTATCGCCGAGATGTTCGAGTCAAATGCCCATAGAGTGTGGCCGACTCGCTGCGGGGCATTATACAGTATGGTGTACAATAAAGGCCTTTGCGGTTGCCAGAATCTAGTAGAAAGGATTACGGATTATAAGTACAATTGTTGCTTGATGCCTCATCAGCTACCCCATAAACTGAATACCCCCAACCCAAACTCCTGCAATATTCCTGGTTACACCAATTTCCGCAGTTGGGTCTCCATCGACGAGCAGGAGGTCTGCTCTCATTCCTTCCTTGATTGCCCCTCTATCGGACAGGCCAAAATACTTCGCAGGCACTATGGTGGCGGAGTTTAGCGCGTCCACAGGCGTCATTCCGGCGTCCACATAGTTTTGCAGCTCGTCGTGCATACTGCTCCCGAACAACACGTTGGCGGGAACTCCAGCCTGCACATTCCCGTCTGTTCCCGCTAGGATCGGGACACCTGCCTTGTAAAGTCTTGCGACAGACTCAGATGCCGCCGCAAAGGTGGCATTCGGGCCTTTCGTTCCAGCCTCGACGATAGCGCGCATCATGGTCAGCGTGGGGCATACCACCGTGCCTTGTGCCTTGAACTGGTCTATCAGGGCGTCATCGACTGGAGTGTCGAGCGGCGCATGGTGGATCTGGTCGGCTCCTGCAACCAACCCTTCCGCATATGCACTGTAGCTTGACGTGTGCAGGACGACTTGCTTGCCCGCTTTATGGGACTCTGCGACGACGGCATTCTGCTCTTCTTGGCTCAGGCCCGGGTTCGGCGACTCGTTGATTGCCTTGATAAAATCTGCACCCTGCGCCACCTGCTGAGCAACCCATGCGGGAATCTCTGCCGTGCTGTTGATTATCGAGGAAGCGAAGACTGGAGGAACCAGCCCAGCGTGAGTGCTGTTCGGCGAGGTTGCCATGAACGATGCGAGCACGAGAGACGTAAGGCCAGTGTGGTTGCGGAGGGATGCGCATAGTTCCGGGGTAAGGCACATGGCGACGACGGTGGTCGTGACGCCGAAAATAGTAAGATTGGTGAGATGGGTAACGTTCGACGGGTGCGCATGCGAGTCGATTAAACCCGGTAGAAGGGTCTTGCCTTGGGCATCGAAGCTCGTGGGCGCTGGGCACCTCTGACCGATCGCACAAATCTGGCTGATCTTGTCACCTTCGATGATGACAGTGCTCGGCGGCTGAATGGCGCGGCCGTCGAAGATGCGCACATTAGTGATTGCAGTTCGGTTCGCCGTTGTCAGACAGCTACGCATAGCACGAGCTGAAATATTCTCAGAGATAGTAGACTCGTAATCTAGTCGAGCAAAAACATCTCCATGGCCGTGAAGGCAGGCCGAGACCGCCGGCAACAGAAGGGAATAAGCGACGGCGGAGGAGGAGACGCGCATGATGGTAGGGAGAGAGAGGCAACTATAGTCAATAGTTCTGTGGCTGACCTAGAAGATCGCTTGCTTGAGGTAACTATTAGATCATGAGAGCGCATGGAAGAGGCCTATATATGTGGCCCTGGCCCGGGCATCGTGGCACTGGCCAACATTCGACCTACCGGGGACTCACCAAGATGCACGGAGGGAGGACACCGCCGCGCCGAGCGACCCTGAGGCGTTGGGCCAACCACAAAGCCCGACCGCCGAGAAGTCGCAGGTATTTACCAATTTGGTCAAAAGGCATAATCCGCCGGCGCCCGGGGCCCGCATAGACCCAGGGCATGTCTTAGCTAGGGGGGCTACGGCTAGGGCGGGCGAAGAGCTAAGATGTCATCTCGCCTTCGGGGGTGGAGTTTACCATAATTACGGGGCCGCAGCGCCACGCCGCTTGGCTGATCGGATCGCAGGTTTTTCTCGAAAGAGGAATAGCGTTATCTAGCGCCCCACCGCAAGGGAGGGTGCAGAAGATGATGTATTTGTTGACGAACAGCCAGCGCCTGGACACGCAGCACCGGTTTACTACGATTAGAGAATATTTTAAAATAGGCAACTCGAGTAGTGACCTATCATTTTCTGTGAAATTAACATTCCTAGAAATGGCTCCTTCGGTTTTTGCCTCCCTGGTCGATCACCTAACTAGCTTCCTTGGATGCCTCATCTAACCCATCCATGAACTACGTTAAAAGTGTCGAGCGCCGTCAGGTGAAGGTTCACATCGTGTCCGGTTTCTGGGACCGCGTAGAACCTATATTTCTTCGAATTAGGGAACAATGCTCCCTTGCCGTTCAACATCTCGTCGCACGTCTTTCTCTATAGGGGGTTGCATCCCGCCGCTTCTTTTGCGCCAGTGAATACGAACACCGGCCCTTTGAACCCCGTCGCCGGCGCGAAGGACGGCCTCAGCAGCTCTCTGGGAGTTACCGTGTCGGCTCGGTTGTAGTCTAGGCATGCAATAGCCGGGTCGTAGCGACCTGCATAAAAGCTTCTTCGCGGTCGACTGGTTGCCAACCACCAAGTACCCGGGTCGCAGGCTAGCGTACCGTGGGTAGATGGAACTCGATGGGGCTAGGTTTGCGAATAGCGGTGCCCAGGCCGCTCTTTAGACTGCGATGCTACAGCCTGTGGCAATGAGCGCTTCGATGTCTTCGGGGTAGCTCCGAGCGAGAGACATGCCCACATATTGCCGTGCGAGTGGCCCACATACCCGATCTGATCGAAGGCGTGGCCGAGACTATTGCGTTGTTGAATGCAGGTGATGAGTTGGTGCAGAACCTCGACTTCCAGAGGGGCTTGGAGGACCACCCCGGCGTCCGGATGCTGGGTGTTCAGCACGATCAATACCTATGGCATGGTAGCCTTGTCTGGCCGCGAGTAACGGCCGGTTGTAAATGTCTGCTTTTTCGAATCCAGTCCAGTATGGCTTATCGTATGTTACTCCGTGAACTAGCACCCGGAGAGAATTGCGTGCGGTCCCTGGAGGCGAGGAGCAATAAATGCTGTTGACGTAGAAAATGTCATTCACAGGGACGGTCCCATTCGTTTCCAGCGCTGCCGGGCTTGCTTGGCCTTCGGACAAGAACTCCAAAATGGCGCTCTCGTTTCTAGGATCCGAAGGATAGGTGTAGTTGGCATTCTCCGTAGTTGCGTTGATCTGGGAATAGACTGGTGAGCATAGAGCGCCGGGAGTAGAGGAGTTTAATACGAGACGTGCAAACCAATGGCAAACGAACGGAGTAGAACACCTTACTAATATCATTTTTTCGATGTTAGTCTGTTGAGCGAGATCTTTGGATGATATAGAATGTCATGCAATGCGTCTCCGATTGTTTCAAATATCCACTATGGCGGTCCATCATATGCAACATCTTCGGAGTTGCTCTTCCTCCCACTCCCACTGGCTATTGCCCGGGGTTATTACATAAGACGGTATTATTTGACCACTGAGCTTCATAAGCAAGTTGTTTAATAGCTAAGATTATAGTATGACACCGGGCTTCAGAGTTACGTGGAATGACGAGAGCCGATATCAGAAATGTTACATTGCATCATATCCTAGTTCGATTAAGGGGGTTCTAGCCTTAGAGTTGACCCGGGGCTTCCGGGCGTATCCCTTACTTGCGGTCAAAGCCGTCATCTACAACCACCAAATACACGACTCGCTAGTTCTTAGACTTGAGAAAACTATCTGGGATGAGATGGCCCAGAATGCGGCGCATCAGAAAGCGGGGAGGGGGTGCTTTCGCTACCTTCGACATGCCAGCAGACGGTGATATTCTGTGATCCGCCATCTTCGTTGCGAAGCCGTGTATCAAGTCATCTACTGCAGCACCAGTTGCCCGCGAAGTGTCGATCTCACTATAGTCGCAGTTCCACAGCTCAGCGAGCGACGACACTTGGCCAAGCAACTCCGGGCCACCCGGTACATCCCGAGAGCTGGACTCATCCTCTAGATGCGCTAGACTTGCGTTCGTATTTGCAACCAGGGCCATGGGTATCCATCGCTCGCTTTTCTTGTCTGAGGACATCAGACCGTGAGCCGTTGCTGCCCTCTCCATTAGACGGCGCATTTCCTTGGCGGCGTCCAACGTGCGGCGGGACGCCGGGTTCACCACAATGACAAACCCATGAGAATAATTGATATGATGGTCCAAGAGCGGGCCATTACACCACTCCGGGGGAACCTGGACCAGCTCGACCAAGGTCGGCCGGCCGCGAAGATTGAGGACTTTTGCGCACTGCTCGGATCCCTTGGAATCTCGGCCGTACTGAGGGATGATTAGCAAGTGCTCGCTGGATGGCCGTTGTAGCGAACTAGCAGGGCCTAGTTAACCCACCTTGGTCAGGAGGGCTTGGCGGCCTGTGAATTCGTCGTGGTCCCCGCAGACGACAATTCGGTACTCGGGTGGAAGACGCGAGTTGCGCTCGATGAAGTGCGGATTGTCTATCTCCGAGTCAGTGCCCGCTTTCGAACAAGAATGGATATCCGTGCGACGCACCAAAGGAGTCGTTGCCCTCCATGGCAGCATTCAAGGAGCTACGCGGATGTGAGCGGTGTGAGCCGCAAAGTGCCTCGTCAGGATTTAACCTGTCGCAATCGCATAGGAAGAGAGCCCCGTGGTAAGCCCCGAGAGACCACAATATCTGCAGCCAACGGCCAATCAGAATGCGACCCGTGCAGGGGATTTCAGTGGCGGGCGCTGTAGCACCTGCTGGATTTGTTCGCGTGCGTCCTGGGGTCCAAGCCGGAATGCTGTGTCCCCACTCACTCGTCCGTGCCACAATCACCTCTGCCCCCGCCAAACAGGCAGCCCCCAAGCAATGTAGTAGGAGTTTAGCTTGAAGGCTAGCAAGCCGAAATACACACTGGGGGTGGGAGGAGATGACTCGGCGACAGAAGGAATGAGATTCGGGTGTCTTAACCGCAGATCTATCTCGTCGATATCTGTTAGGATGCTCGGTGGATCGAGCATTTGTTCTACGGGACGACCGAGGACCTAGAAAGGAATGAACATATTCTTTGGAGGGAGACCACCTAATATAAGAAGACCTCACGGACTGCTGGCTCTAACCTTGTCCCCAGAGTCTTACAATGCTACCAGAACGCCTGTATGCTAGTGTACATAGAGCCGGCCAATTATTTATAGCTACACTTGGACCCTTCGCTCCGTCTGGTTAAAAAAAACAGCACGACCTCGCCTTGGTCTTGGATTTCTTCGAAATGGGTGGCGGCACAGAGTAGGATGATTGCGATGTGCCATACTTTTCAGGAACTGCGTGGCTGCTGTTCGGATGCCAGACAGGGTGAGTTGGCCGGGAGGGATTTGCCTGAGGGTCCTCTCCGTATCTGCCTGCTACGGTAACCGGTGCAGGGACGACTGGTAGTCTTGGTGGCTGTCCGTAGGCCGGGCCATAGCCCCCGGGCCTTGAAGAGCTCTCCGATGCTGTTGGCCGCCTGCCTGTTTTCTGTGGCATCAGCGATGGATGAGACGGGGTCGTCTGCATATAGGCATTGCGGACATCGTGACGCTTAGCGGCTGGAGGTGGAGCAGTTGGGTGAGGTGCTGAATGCGTGAGAAGTTTATCGTTGAACGATGATGATTTTGCAGGATTTCCTTTCCCAGGAGCGGTGTGGGAGGAAAGGCTCCGGCCTGGCGGAGGTGGAATCGGCCATGTTCCCCTTGTCTTTGGGGCTGGGTGATAGTTCACCTTAGCCTTAGGTTTGGTCTTCAGATTTGTGCGTTGCGCAGCTAATTGCGCCAACCATAGTTCCCATTCTGCACAGGAGCCTACCCCGTAGAGTCTCCTGTCCACCGCTGTGAGCTCCAGGATCTTTGCAGGCTCTGGTCTTTCCATGCTAAACCGCCAAGAATCGAGAAAGCACGCTGCCATATATTGCCCCCGAGGATTGAAGGTAGCCCCCACCCCGTCAACGTGGGCGCGATCTCCAGCCGTTTGAATGGGGTTCGGCAAAGTCGGGTTGTAGTAGAGTGCCCGCAAATCTTGACAACACCTTTCCAGCTTCTCTGTGCATGCTTTGACTTTCGGGTCTTTGCCTAATTGGCCGAGGCGGTTTTGTCTGATCGTCCTGCCGATACTCGCTAGACCTACTAATGTGCTGTACCGTGGTGAACTAGAAGCGACCGTGAAGACGGACTTGTGTTCGTGAAACATTATACATGTTGCCAAGCCCGGCCAGAACGGGTCTCTGGTAGTCCGGTCTGGAATGCTCCTGATCCGATTTTCCATGGCAATTAGTTTCGTTCGAAGCATGTTGATACTTCCCCAGTCATCTCCACGGGAAGAGACGCGATATGCGTTGAGCGCCTGGGCAACAATTCGGAAAAATAGCGTCATAGGGCAGAGGCATTGATAGGCCTTCAAGTTAATGGATGGCAGTTTTGCCTGTTGGCTTGCCACTGGAAAGCCCCCGAGATTCAAATCTGGGTTCGATTTTTTAAGGTGGCGTCGGATGAAGGAGAACCAAAGCTTAAGGTCCCTGATTAGGTCGAAAAGCGGCTTCATCATCTCGGTACGGTTCAAATCATGGAACAGTAGGGTCCGATTTGCCATGTCCATCGCTGCGCTGAAAATGATGTCGACATTCCGCTCTGCGGCTTCCAGCTCAGAAACTACCGTATCTGGTGTGTCTTCCAGAGAAAGCTTTAAGATGGATGTCATGATTGCTGGTGCACATAAATAGCTCGCTGGGAAACTTCTGTGGTGGTGGTTCGCAACGCCTGCTGTCCTCGAAGAGCGGCAGGGAGGCAGTAGGTGGATGATTCAGTCCGCTACTGGAATATATCAGAGCAAGTCTTATTGAGGGACCGAGCATAGGTGAACCGACCTCTAATTATTGGATTAGTACATCCAAAAGTTGACGGCGATCTTGGAACTCGGTCTATAGCGTAACTCAAGGGGCCAAACTCAAGGGGCCATGCTCAGATGGAATCCCGTATGGTGGTGTAACAGAACGGAGCCTGCAGAATGCCACTGCGTATATCGACTACTGAAATAAATATCACTTGACTAAATCAGTACTTAGTAGATACATGTACGCACAAACATGTTAGTTCGCTTGGTGTTTCATTGTCTCCGAGCGGAGGAGCACTGTCTGCGGTGTGTCTACCAACCATATCTACACCAGTACATTGTTGGCTTCAGCGATGTAACATGCTGAAATTTGAACGCCGAAACTGCAACAACTGCAACCCCCATAGCCCACAGGTGGCTATTCATGGTGAAATCCAGGAGCCTTTCTACGGCGCGCTTGGGTCTTGGGTCTAATGACCAGAGGGCCATCACGAGGACTTGCCGGGCCAGTCGAGGCCATGCCTGCTGAGCGATACGCCAGGGATGCAAATGCGGGCGGAATGTAGCCGGTTTTAACAACAGCGTTGATGCTGTTGGTTGAGTCTTGCATATTCAGATGAAAATCCAACCTGAAGCACTCAGAGACTAGATGCCAGGTCAACGAAGGACCTGGGCAGGGGCCTCATGGTAGGTTGCTATTGGTCCCGGCCTCCTCTGCTTTAGTGGCGCTGGCGGTTAATCCCAGGCGGTTCGTGAAACAGCGACCGCTGTTGGCCATGTCTGCTGAGCTAACCAGCCAATCATCGCCGAACGGGGAGTGGAGACTTGCCCACGGCTTGTACAATCAAAATAGAACAGTAGTGCCCTTGGAGGGAGCCAGGTATTTCTGATAAGTCCCATCAAATGCCTCTGAAGGCAGGATATATCAATTCCTGTCGCGCGTAGTACACGAGATATCCAACTCTGTCGTTTTAGCAGCCCAAGGTACCCAGGTAGCTTCTGTCCGTGCCACACAGCCCCCCTCCCTCCTAAGCCAATCACGATACGTAATCGGCGCCAGGGCCGATGGAGCTCGATACCCCAACCGCCGATTATCACATACGGGCTGAACAAAGCTCCGAAATGCCTCCAGACACTCACCTTTCTTCAACCTCTCATTGTCTTACAGAATCAAACCATCAACTCAGATCCTTGTCGCTACCTATTTTCACAATGACTTCTGCTTCAGCTTCCACAAGCTCCTCACCCACTCTTGTCGACCAAGGTGAGCCGAGTAGTGAAGCGATCCTTAGACAGGTCGTTAACAATGTTCCTTTAGAAGATGGTACATCTCCTGCAGATGAAAGCCATGAAAACAGCGACAGTGATGAAGAGGATCTAGAAGTTGACCAGCAAAGCTGGATGGAGGACGAGGATGAATCGATGGAGATCACGGAGGAGCAACACGACAATCACATAGACACAACCGTCTTCAAGAACCCATGGCTTCACGAGTGGGAGTCGGATTGGCATGGTGGCTGGATCCGCAAGGACGATCGCAGCTTGCCCAACGACCATTTCTATGAGAACGAGGTGACGCAGCGGTGGATGCAGGCCCTGTCAGGCGTGCGCCGGAATGCCATTTCGTTACTCCTCGAGCCTCGAGGTGCAACTGACAGCTGTCAAATACCGCTCTTCAAAGACGGAAATGGCTGGGAATACCACATCTCCTTGGATATTGGAAGGTTCAAGCTGCCAAGAATCGAGTGCCCAGCTATCTCGGGCGACCCTTTTCTGGCAGCATCACTATTTGAGCTCAGGGCTCGCGCTCGAGGCTCCGAAAACCAACCGACCGATCAAACTCCCGCCATTCCCAGGTTTGCCGTGCAACTTGGAATACTAAAGGTTCGGAGTGATGCAAGATATCCCAAGCACTTCAGCACACCGACAACCGTGACCGAAGCTACTGACTATAAAGTCTTTGTCGACGTGGATAGCGACGACATGCCGCTCTGGCTTCTCGCGCCACGCTCCCAGTTACAGGCACGCTTGAACAATCCATGGTGGGGCCCGTACCATGCGATACGCCAACTGCCAATGTTCAATGGCCTCCTGGAAAATGATGATTGCGGCTACGACTGTGCTTGCATTCTCCCCTCAATCCGTCGCCTTGGTAGTCGTCCGCCCAATCCAGATGCGCCAAGCTTTGACGAAGCATGCCAGCTGATACGCGCCACTCGGGCGATCATCGATCCTGCCGGTCTCCTTTTGACCATGGACAGAGTCAAGGACTTCAACGGGGGAGTGCCAATGCAGGCTTGCCGACGCGTACTCCCCTTTTCTGATCTCGGGCTTGACTCGCTGGCGTAAGTCTGGATCTTTGTCACTTTAGAGTGCTAGCGGAATAAAGACGCTTCGCTTTCTCTGCATGTCTTTTTATCTTACTTAATATTCCTGTAGGTAGCTAGTAAGAAACCATAACCCGCTTTCCTCTATTGGAAAATATCTCCCCCTGGCAACTGGGTAGATATTGCATGAGGTAATGACTCCTCAAGTCGACAGTAGAAGCTATGATCCGAGTTTAGTTACTGGACAAACCTCGTCGATCGACTGCCAAGACAGGTATGACGTTCTAGGAGCGCCACATTAACACAGCTCAGGCACCAAGATTGAACCTGGGCGGATATCGATTCGTAGAGCCGGTTTGCTGGGAGCACCGCTAAAAATACGAGTTACCGTTACGCATTTCCCCTTTCCAGAGATCCTAGTGGGGCCCATCTCACCTCATAGCCTTAATCTAAGCTGGGCTGTAACCTCTTGGCAATGGGGATGCGTCGAAATATATAAGATAGGTATCTACTTAAAAAATCGTTCTGCAGTAATTGGTGCTAAACACCAAATCATCATTTCAATTTTCATTATGACACTCAGTAACGAGTTTCTCAAATTCCTTTCCATTTCATCCTTCCTTGTAGGGACTCTGGCCCTTCCAAGCCAGCATCTAGAAGCGGGTCTCGAGGAGAGACAAACCGGCACGCCTATTAACCCCATTTTGGACGGATGGTATGCCGACCCTGACGCTGTCAAATTCGGGGACACCTATTGGATTTACCCAACAAAATCCGCAGGCGGCTCCGGCGTTGCCCACTTCGATGCGTTCTCCAGCAAAGACCTGGTGACTTGGACTAAACACCCGAAAGTCTTCACGGTTGACGAATCTTCGTGGACCAACCGGGCGCTCTGGGCCCCTAGCGTCGTTAAGAAAGGCGACAAGTTCCACCTCTACTTCTCGGCTAACGCACCTCCGGGGAATGGCACCGAGAAGTACGGGATCGGCGTTGCGGTGGCCGATAGTCCGGCAGGGCCCTTCGTCGACCCCATCAACAAACCGATCATAGGCTCATTCATCAACGGCGCCGATCCGATCGATCAGCAGATCTTCCACGACGATGACGGTAAGGACTACATGGTCTGGGGCAATAGCAAGGCCATGATTGCGCCGTTCGACCTTGACACATACAAGCTAGACCACGCCAACATCAAAGACATAACCCCCAAGCCCGACTACTTCGAAGGACCATACATGCTGGAGCACGAAGGGATCTATTACTTCATGTGGTCCTTGGGTGCATGGAATGGGCCTGACTATCGCGTGGCGTACGCGAGCTCCGACTCGCTATTCGGACCCTTCCAGAGCAAAGGCGTGATCCTCAAGCAGGATGGCGTGGTCGCCGATGGCCCCGGACATAACGCAGTTCTAAAGGATTCTAACGGCCAGTTCTGGATTGTCTATCACCGGAGGATCATTGGGGATTCCGTGAATGGCCACCGTGTGCTTGCTATCGACAAGCTGAACATTCACAATGGCACAATCGATGTCGTCAAGATGACGTAGTGTCAGGCGAACCGGTGCTGAGTGCGGGGATAAACACAAGGCGTTGGGAAAACGGATTGGGTCGCATATATGGTCTGATTGGAAGCTGAAGAATATTTATTGTAGACCAGAATGCATGATAAATATCCAGGTGTGGAGACTAAGGTAGTGATAACCAAAACTACATGTATTTTCTCAGCACTTATCTTTTCTAGATTGCAATAACAAGCTCAGTATTACCAAACACTACCATCGTGGCCGGTTACGGCAAGCGCTTCTGCAGGGACCTCAACCGTGGCCATAGCTGCTGGCCATTATCGCAGAATGGGGTTAAGAAACGGCGGCTATCTTGTGTTCCGTGGTCTTGTGTACCCGAGGCATCCTTTGGGGTCTAGGCGTATATCCCGGATAGCCTTAGGCGCCCTGGGAATGACACCTTGGAGCCTTAGATGACTAAGACAGCTACTTTGTTCCGCAGTTCTGCCCTGCCACTGAGCACGGATACGCAGATATTGGAAGCATGCGGTGTGACTATCTCGCCCACACCCAGCTCTACCGGGTGCCGCTAGGGACGTGGGGTCGGCCGCACGGCACAGCACGGCATGCATGGGTCCAATGCACTAGACTTTTTAGCGCGGCAAGTCTGGGGGCGGCTAGCCACTACATACATATCCACCTATAAAGTCGCCTGCATAAAGTTCCCTGGATCCGCATGGATACGGAAATCTCCTGGCGCGTGTAAAAAACCCACTGAGAGAACGGGGATCCTAGCCACGGCCAACGTCGCCCACCGGCTTACCCCCCTCCCCTCTGCTAAGCAACCCTTCTGAGGTACAGGTCTTTTTGGCTCTCATCTAAGCCTGGGCGAGGCGCCGTGTCGTACTGTGACTATGGCGCCCCCGTTGGTGGTACTGAAACAGCACACCGACGAGGAATGGGAGGTGATCCGGCCGACGGTAGAGCGTCTTTACCACAGCCACCCGCTCTCTACTGTTATGCGAGTGGTGGAAAACAAGCACCGGTTCAAGGCAAGGCGAGTAACCGCCATAGCATCTCTTGGAGCTGAGGAATTGGAACCTGGCCGATCTAACCGGCCCTGCACAGTCCGGCTATGTTCAAGCGCAAACTTCAAGCGTGGGGCCTGCGTAAGAATGCTCGATCGATCCCCTCCGCTCCCGCAGGCGTGGTTGCTAGCACTGCCGGCACGGCCCGCTACCTTCCACAAAATGCCATCGATGAGACCATGCACACCCTCCTGGATCTCCTTGCTCCCTGGATCTCCCACACCTACGTTCTTGGGGAGCGACCGGGCCACATCAGTCAGCTCAAGTGCCCCCCGCGGGCCTATCACATCTACGACGACTTCGCCCACTGCGTGGTGGTTGCGGCAGATGCCTTCGAATCCGGGGATCCCGCGTGGGGTGACACGATGCGCCAGGCCTTTCTCGCGGTAGAGCGCGCGTTGGCGCCCCAGTCACACTCGATTTTCACTTTGCACAGTCTGCTCTTTGGAGTAGCCGTACTGAGCGAGGCTGGGATGCCGGCTGTAGCGAAGATGTTGGTTACACACGCCGCTAACTTGGTTACTTCTGGTACACGAGCAGCCGCGCGCCTCCCTGCATCTGCCTTAGCCGCCTCGACGGCGGGGCAAGGCCAAGACTTTGCCGATGATGACGATTCTCACATCAGCCATCCTTTTCCTCAAATGTTGAAGCGTCTGGAGTACCTGGCATTGACGCTCGACGACACCATGGTGATGCAGGCTTTCTTCCTCATATGGCTGGCATACCTCCGAGCGTGCAACGATATCAAGACAGTCTCTATTAGATCGAACGTGAAGAACCGGGTCTACTGGTCCACCATTTTGAGAAAGAAGAGACACTGGACTCCGTCAAGCAGTAAGGAACAGCGCTGGATCGACACAAAGCAGCTCGAGCTCAACTACCTGAACCGGCTGCTGCACTATGCGGAAGCCACGCTGGGTGTCGACGACGATTACACGATAGTGCAACTGGAGTCGCTTGTCTCTATGTATTCTTTCTGCCGGCATGAGAAATTCGAGGAGACGGCACTGGACTTGCTGGAAAGATGCGAGAGAAAGAAGCGCGGCTCGAGAGATCCGGCTAATATATGTCAGCTATCATGCAGCACTCACCTCGAACTGGCTTCGTACTACAGAGGGGACATGGACAAAACAATGATGCACTTTAACACCGTCATCGGAGATGCCAACGAGGGTTCATGGGAATCTACGTTCGCAAGTGTGTGGCTGTCTTGGAAGCAGGAAGCGGACCGCCTAGTGACAGACATGGCCCATGTAAAGTCTGGCATCGATATCATGCCCGGAGAAGGGGAACTTTGGGATGAATAACTGTACGATTGTGAGGTATGAACTTGATGGGCTTCTTAGCAGGATATGGTCACCATGGTTGTTACATCGCTGTATTGACCAAGCCGATTCTAGAGGAAGAAAAGATAGTGCACCACAAGCAATCGGGCGTTCAAATAGGCAATTAACCCCCTTCATCGGCCTGATGAGTGTCATCGCCGTACTGGCCAACATTTTACATCGCCGAGCTCTCAGTGCTTATGTGTCAAGGCTAGCTCAGCATGTAACACGGAAAGATTTCCCCAGTCCTTCTTCTCATGGGTGCCGGCATCTTCGACCGCCTGAGAGAAGTGCTTCAGCGCCAGGACAGCCTGCGCTGCCCACTTCTCGTCGCTGATTCTACCCGTGCCGGTGCCGAGCGGCGTCATCAGAAGCGACGAAATCTTGTCGTCCACACTGGCAGCCTCGTTGTGCCTTTCAATGGCGTTCAATAGACTCCAAATGCACTCGTACACTACCTCCTTATCCCAGTCGCAGCGACTAGGCATGCGCATGGTCGGACACAGAGCCAAGTATCTGCAACCCCAGCCCGTGCCATCATGATAGCGCAATAGTCGCTGGGCGCGCCACTCTTCTGGTAGCGCCACAAGCAGGCTCTGCCCAGGCGGTAGGTACCCTCTATTTACCCTGTAAAGTTCTTTCTGCGCCACGCGTGTCAGGGCGTCGTACTCGGTTTTCGGGCTAAAGGCACGGCTGATGGCATCGTCGAAGCCGCCGTCCAGGATGGCGTACGAGTTGGCCGGGGAGACGATCAGGTCAAAACGTAGATCCGGCGGCAGGTCCGAGAGGTAGGTGTTGTAGATGGTGTAGTCGGTGGGTGATAGCGCCAATTTGTGTTTGCCGAGAGCGGCGGTGAAGGCCGCAGACGCAGATGGATGCATGCATAAGAGATGCAGGTGGGGCAGTCTTGAGACCATGTTGCCTGACGAGCCTCACCCACCTGTTACCAAGTAGAAGAAATATGGAACGCTTGCTTTGCTGGGTCGTCGATGCAATCAGCACCGAAACCTATATGGAGCAGAAGGACTGTGACGCTCGAGGAGCAGCCGCTAATTTGTGACGTCAGATCCCCGCAGGAGTTAGAGGAGGTAAGGTAGTATCCTCTTGGGCGGGTGCCTGGCTCTAGAATCTGAGGCGAGTGGCCAAAAAATGTCCCACGAGAGAAGGGTAAAGAGTGCGCATACGTGGTAAATAGGGCGCCATACAAGCGGTGCCCCTTTCGTGAAAAAGAGACTGGATATTTACATATGACTCGACGCCCCTCAGAATCTCGCAAAACTTTATCTATTTATGCAGCTAATAAAGCTTATATATCCGCCACATGCAATACCACGAAAGCAATGCGCACGAAACATCCGTATATCCTACAAGCCAGGCTATCTAAGACACTCGTTCATCCTTTCAATCTGAAAAAACATAGCCTCTAATCAAAGCTAACTCCTTCATCCCTTGCTTGTGAGTCCCTTATATCCTAGAGTGGTGAAAGATGGGTCGGTCGTGCTTGTGTTCGCCAGAGCGGTCGGCGCACTCAAAGCTTCTTCGTTGACTTGAGGAAACCGCTAGTCGCGGCTTCGGAGGGAACGGCCTTTGCGAGCTCGCCCCCAACTGCGTGCGCACCCTTTGCGGCCTCGACCCCCTCCGCGCCACCGGCGGTGACAAAATCAAATCCCTGGCCCACCGCCTGGCCAACGTAGGCGGAACTGATGCCCAACACCTCGTCCCAGTCGCTGCGTTGACGGAGTGACACGGACCGGGATTGGAGCTCAGCCTGGACGATGGCGAGTTCATCAGTGACTTTGTCCCGCTTCAGAGCGGTGTAGAGGAGAACCGGCGCCGCGACTCCCCCAGTGGCGCATGTGGCTCCGAGGCCAAACCACATGCCCCAGCCGCCGGAGTACCGCGCACGGATGCATCGAGTTTCCTCTTGCCGGAGCTGCTGAATCGTCATCTGGCTGCAGATGGCCGCGTACTTTTTCTTGTTGACGGAGAACGTGCCCATTTTGGCTGCTGGCTGCTGATAGGCGGAGTGTGGATGGAGAGAGAAGGACTGGTTGTGTTGTTGGTATATATCGGTAATGGACCAAGGAATGTCTATGTGCGTGTGTGTGTCTTCGGGAATTTGAAGTCCGTACGATGGGCGTTTAAGTTTTATATCCTTTTCATCGACGCATCTCGACAAATACTTTAAAGAACGCCTATCGCGCACCGCCACACAACCTCATCATCGCCCTCATGACTGTTCTGCATCCCGAAGCGACGTATGAACGAGGCTAAGCAGGAGAAGTCTAGGCCCCTGGTAGGACAAATGGGCACACCAAAGAGCAAGGGGAGTTACGTAGTGCCAACAGAAAGGGTGCCTGCTGAGTAGAGGGATTGGGAGGCGGTATATCGCCAGCACCTCGCTACACATTTGGCCAATAATAGAGCTGCGTGCACACAGCTGTATTTAGACCGTGGCGAACTTGCATGCTCTCGCATGCGCTCTGCGGGTATTTCCATTCCGAGCAATTGAGCCTCATGGTCACTGCCGCATCGCGGGCTGTCGGCACGAGAAGCCCGCTGCTCTGTCCAATTAGCTTCCCCGATATCCAACTCTCATCCGGCCGGGGTTTTGCCGTGGCTGGGAAAAGATGCCTCTCAGCTTGGGTTTGACAAATGATAGCCGAGGGCCCGACGAGTCTATGCGATATAACCTCTAGTAGGGGACCTGTACTTGACACCCAGGCTGTCGGTTAAGCCTCCATCCAGGCTCCCTCCCATTATCCTCCTTTCCGAGCGAGCCAGGCCATTTTTTGCGTAACTCACAACTACCATCATGAATGTTTCCCTTACAAATGGCCACGGCATTTTGAGCTCCCCAAACACTCTATTATGACGATGCCAACCCTTTCAAGCTAGGTCATGGGCAAGAGATGAAGCCGGTGTCAATGCACTAGAATCAATGAGATGCTTCTCATAAATCGCAGGAAGAATTGCGTTCTTATATGCCACATTTAAGCTAATACAGGTCCCCTCATCACTCCTCCGAACCCCCAGACCGAGATCGTAACTATGTTCCTTACTCTACGGCTGCCTGGGGCATTCCTCATGGGTAGGATGAGAATATACCTTCACGGAATGATTCATCGTCACCATAGCGTGATCATTGCAACGCGGCCGCCACGCATCCTGGAACAACGGTATCAAGTTCCTTGGCAATGGATTTCCAGGCCACGTCCTCGATCTCGGGAACAATCCAGGCGGGGATAAAGTCCCTAAGTATTATGTCGTCAGTGTCAAGTACTTGGAGAAGCTGGAAGTGCTGCAAGACCCTGGGTCAATTAACTTACTCAGCAATCACGCACGACTCCATAAACTTTCCATGGCTCTCTTCACCGGCGACTGCGCCCGATAGCAACGTACGGGAACCCATATCCGCGGTCCGACCGAACTGCTTGTGCAGCCCGAATAGATGCTCACGGAAGGCCTGTGGTGCGTTGCGGGATAGCTCGGTTATGCAGAGGCCGGGGTCGACCACGTTGATGACGACGTGTCCGCGTGACAGGGGCAACTCTCTGGCCAGGCTTCGCACCGCCAGAATCTCGAGGAGTTTCGAAAGAGGATACCTAACCGTCGTAAAATGTCAGCTCTCGACCCTGGGACAACCCATACGAGGGTGGAGAGAGCAACACCGCCCAATTCACTTACACCTTCATCCCTACGTTGGCATCGGCGTCTATCTTGGCGACAGGGTCTTCCTTGTAGGGAGCATAGTCCTGCTCCAAGTCTAGTGCAGTTCCACTGGAAATGATGGTAACGTGAGGTAGATTGCTGAACTTGGTGGCGTCGGCACGCAGCTTGGGCAAGAGCAGAAGTGCGAGCAGGAAAGTGCCCATCACGTTGACCATGATGGGCAAATGATGGCCCTCGGGCTTGGTGGCTCCCTGCGAGGCAACACCGGCGTTCTGGATCAGGGCGTCGATGCGTTCTAGTGTGAGGGCCTTTTTCGCGAACGCCTGCACTGAAGCGTAGCTCGAGAGATCGAGCTCCCACACCTCCGCCACCCCCTTGGTGCCCGTATTAGCCTCGATGTCGGCGCGGCCAGCCTCGCCCGCCTCGATGTTGCGAACGGCCATGATAACCTTCTGGGCACCGTTGGCCACCAGATTGTGGGCCGCGGCCAGGCCAAGGCTGATATTGGCTCCCGTCACGATGTAAGTGCATCCTGTGCACTTCTCCTTGGAGATGTGCAGAGGCAGCTCCTGCGGCTGAGTAGTTACTCGCTTGGCAGACTGAGAAGACATCACAATTGAAGCTCTCAATGAACGGTTAGAGGCTGTTTGATGAAAACGATGTCGTTTGGCTCGAAAGTGCGGAGTCTTGGATGGAAGAACGCTGGCTGTGAACTGTCTGTTGAGAATGCAACGCTAGGAGCAAGCCGCCGCCCCTTTTATACATGATGATATCTCGGATAGTCCTTGGTTGCACCGCCTGCATCCCTAAATCCGAGTCAGCGGGACTCCCCGCAGGTGGTATCCCGCGCATTCCCATCGCGAATCAAGAAGCAATTCGGGGACTCCATCAACACCGCCCTAGCGAGTATTGCCCTTGTTTCCGGATCCGGCCGCAGATAGGCCCGGATTTAGTGGAGAGAGTAGGCGGGCGTCGTCAACCAATCAGAGACAAGCTTCCCAAATAGGAAAAGAATGTCGCAACGTTTGCACAGCCGCCCAGGCGTCCTAAATGGTCGTCCTAATTGATTGTCCGTGTCAAATAGGCGGGCCAAGTCGCTCAATCGAACATGGTGTCGTCTAGTTCGCAATTCTAGAAACTCCCGAGCGTCCGGTGTCTCGCTCGTGCTATAGCAACGGCATGCAGGCCGGGAGAACCATCTTAAACCCGAGCTTCATAGCTACTAGTCACTCCAAGCAATGACCTACATGGCAGCCCTCTGCTGCAACGCCAACTCAAACTTTAGTCGGTCTACCATCGACTCAAACTTAGTCGGTCTGCTATCGACGCCCAGGATTCCATCCCTTGTTCACAGAGAAAGGCCCCAAGTTTGTTGAAACTGGTAAACCCTTCTTGTAAAGCATACCAACGGTCCCAGCGACCCTGCGAAACTAGCTTTTCGAGCAGTTCCTTCGGATTTGCACCAAATTCATAGCCTGCCTGCGCGTGGATAAATGCCCTGTTTAGAGCATATGAAGCTAAGGCCGGATATTCCTGCAAGGTCTGGGATTTTATCGATGCCGCCTTAGTGTACCGAGAGATATCCCCGACAGTGTTTTTGGGATGGAGCTGCGATTGGCTAGGCAGTAGCGCCATATTCATGTTATCCGAAGCACGCTGCGAGTCGAATTCGGCGTTATGGTCATTCCTTCTATCCCATGATACTCTACTCTGCCGACTGAGTATCACACTCTTTGGTGTCGGTGGCGGTATAGTCGCTGATGAAACGAGGTCAGGAACGTTTCTAACCGCGGCTCGAAGTGCGGACTCTGTAGCCACACTGAGGCTTGGCTGAATAAATCCAGGGCTATCGTCTGATGATAAAATTACCTTCTCTTCGTGTTTGAGCTTGTTTATCTTGGCTCCAGTATGATTGTGACACTGCAAAAAGCTCAGAAAAAATCACCATAGCAATACAAGTCGAGACAGGTTGCATGGAAAGATAATCACCTTGTAGGCGTGCCTGAACCAAGTAGAGCCCTTTTTCTTGCTGACCACAATCTTGATCCAATCGTCGCAGTTATCGCACAGGGCTTCCCAAAGGTTGGATTTGCCATCTATGCGGCGGAACTCGATGGGTTCATTGAATGGTTTCCCCGACGAGGGGCTTATTCCATGCGTGAAACACCTATGGTACCAGAATTCGGCGGTCTTCAACAGAAACCATCGACCTGGCTTGCATATACCGCACCAGCCCTCTTGCTTGCTTTCATTTCCGCGCACCCATTTGGCAGTATATAGATCGCCGTCGAAGCGGGGGTTCTGCTCGTTCGGGACGAGATCAGGATCCCGCGGGCTCATATCCTCCGGCGGTGGTGGCACTTGGTCCTCCTGTAATGATACGTACAGGCCAGGCGGCGCGTAGGAATCAACGCTGGGGTTGGACAGCAGGTGAGAACTGGGATTAAGCGGTGATGATGGTACACTCTCAAACGACCGTGCATCCTCTTCGTATGGAATGGTCTCAGTGCCGCCAGTGTAATGCTGGGATTGTGACGGCCGAGAAGTGTGATACAACGAGCCGGTACTTTGGCGTCGACCTTGGTTCCGAGACACGATCGGCGGAATGCGCGGGCTAGCTGGTGCACTAGAGTACGGAGTAGCATGATGGCTTCTGGGTTTTGCCGAACGCAGAGAGTGCGCTGACGCCGACGACATGAAACTTGTGGTACTTTGGCGATGACGCAGTAAGTGCCTCGCTGGGGCGATCGGAGATGTATCGAGGGAATCAAAATTTCCGATTCCGACGGCCGTTGTGGGTGATAAAGCACCATAAGAGGACAGGCCGTCCAGTGTTCCCGAAATTATTTCGAAAGAGGACGATTCGAACGGAGGACTTGGTATGTAGCTGGCATTGCTGGGGTCCTGCAGATCTAATATGGGAATGGCATCATCGGAGATAAACACCTCCCCAACGGACTCCCCATCAATGGCCTGGCTATCCTCGAGTATATTCGCAGAAGGATGCACATCCTCCTGAAGCTGACGTGCAGCAACAAGGTCATCGAGTTCTTGTATGCCGATGTAGTCTAAGCACGTTTCGGCAATGAGGAGGTGACCACCTCCAACAAAGTCGTAGCCGGTATCAAGACCAAATAGTAAATTCGCGTGGCCATCAATGAAGAATTGCGCCACCGTCTCGTGGATCGGTTGCACGATTCGACTATCGCCAGAGTTACTGTCGAGGGAACCAGCGCCTGCCAGGACTGATTCGCCGTCACTCGTTGTCTCAAGAACATCGACTCCGGCTTTAATCTCCACCAAACCTTGTGAGAGGTTTCGTATCTGTCGTTCCAGCTGAATGTCTGTTTCTGTGTAATGAACCGACTCCTTCCACTCCTTCAGAGAGGATGGAAAGGGATCTCGAATAAATGCAAGAATATGGTGCCATTCTCCAACTCGGAGGCGACCAGTAGTCAGGGTTGCCCAGTAGAATAGCCGAAGTGCTGTACTGCGCTCGGTCGGGTCTATCCCCTGGAGGAGGGTACTGAAGAGATCTTCGAGTGCCTTGGGAAGAGCCGTAGTCCGCTGGAGAATATATTTTGTGTTTTTTCCGTTCTCAACATCCTTGAGCACTCCTTCCACGGCAAGAATTACCCACAGGAAAATACCGTTGGACCTCTCGGCAATTTTATCTTGGAGAAGCTGCGCGTCTTCTGGATTAAGAACTTTCGGGTCGAGCTTCAGCTTTTGTTGGATATATTGTTGGATATCCCTCTGGTTAAATGCTTCCATATTGATTTGGAGGCTATCTCGGATGGTGAGCGAAGGATATTCCCGTCTTGACATGCAGATATTGAGCTTGACATTGCTCTCATAAGCTGATCTAGCAAGCTTTCCGAGGAAATAGCCAGTTTCCAAGGCTTCGTCAGACTCGCATTCGTCGAGAGCGTCAATCAAAATAATAGTCTTCCGCGGGGCATATGCTTGGTTTGAGAAGATTTCCAACAGGATTGACTTGAGCTTCTGCAGATAAGATGCATGATCGGCAGATTGTAGTGCTTCCAGTTCATCTAGCGAGTGTTCCATCACTGGGCCCAGGCTGGCAGGGTGGAAGGCACCAATTTGGTAAATTAGGGCATGAAAGAGGCCCTGGGCGGAATGTTCCAACTTTGTTCCTCGCTTGTTAAAGAAGAAACTGGCTACGAAAACATTGTGTTTTCGGGAAGAAGACCGTGTAGTATCGTAAAGGTGCTTCATCAACGTCGACTTGCCAGATCCTACTTTCCCGGTAATCTGAAGGAGGCCGGCGTGCATAGAAACGTTCTTTTGGTTAATCCAGTCGTTGAACGCAGGAGTCCGGGGCAGCCAATTGCAGGTATTCTCAGCAGCTGCACTGATCAGATGTTGCCTGAGGTGCATTTCTGTGAAGCGGAAGTATTCGAGCAATTCTACAAACAACAGTGGGCTTAGTATAAGGTCAATGATGCTTTGACTTGGGGTCCTACCTCGATCAGCCTGACTCAGCTCGGCAGACTTGCCGGTCGGTAACTTCAATTCAGCTGTAGAGCTCCCAGAGAGCCTTGGGGGCAAAGCTGAGCAAATAGCTAGTATCTCGGCAGACACTTTTCTGTAGTTCGTGTCTGACGCACTCGCGTACCGGCACATGGACCTGTGGTCGGCGTCGAGAGTCTCGGCCCGTTCCCGCGAATCTCCCAAGCAGGACGACATATCGGGGACAACCTACGGAACCAAAAGGCATTAGCTTGCTTTATCACTGTGAGTGTGTGGGAAGCAAAACACCTTCGACATTCTAAATTGTCCCAATCGAAGAGGCAAGCTAATCGGAAGGCCCTCCTGGAATGTCTTTACGCGGAAGTTGTGCCTGTGCCACAAGGAGGAAAATGCATCCTGGCAACGGTCTAGATCTGAGTTCTTTAACGACAAACTACCGCATCGAGCGTTAGCGATTGTTTTACATGGGTCTGGCAGAAGATTAAAGGTCAAGTTTGAGGGCGGCCTCCTCATCCTGGGGCAAGACGTCACGCGACAGGTCATACCTTTCCAGCACAAGTGGGTTCGTGTCCATCATGAGCAAGCTAGCAGCCCTGCGTGCAATCTCCCCTATTCCCGCCGCGGAGCTTCCTCTATGCGGTGTTCCGAGAAATACGATGCCGGCTGTGCTCTGTAGGATGTTCTCAAACTCTTCATTGCTAGACGTTGAGCATATTGC
This sequence comes from Thozetella sp. PMI_491, assembly GCA_021432635.1. Taxonomy (NCBI): domain Eukaryota; kingdom Fungi; phylum Ascomycota; class Sordariomycetes; order Chaetosphaeriales; family Chaetosphaeriaceae; genus Thozetella; species Thozetella sp. PMI_491. The sequence continues at coordinate 320,107 of MU270045.1, forward strand.
AAGCATCTGTGGGCCGGTTAGCTACCATAAACGGTGCACATGGATGCATGTGTTGCAAGCGACGGGACTACGGTGCATAAAATATACCTCTTTGACCACAATACCACCAAGTGAGTGCGCCACAAATAAGATCGGTCTATCTTGAGGCCGCGAGCGACCGATGTCATTGGCAAGATTCTTGCTGTGGATGAATATGCTGTTCTTGTTTGCGGCCCCGGCAAACTGGTGTTTTGCGATAACAGTGTCATAGCCGAACATTAGTACTCGCGCATCAGGACACCGAAGGGGGAGAAGATCGCGTGGCCAGAAGACATATCGATTCCTATCGGCCAGAGTAGGCTCTTGGCTTTTCTTTCCTCGGCTGAGTCGTGAGACTATACCCTTCAGCTTCAAGGATGTCTTGCCACTACTTCTAGTAGTAGTTGAGCTGAATGTTGACGCTGTACCCTCTTCAACGGAAACTGAGTCGTCTCCACCGCTACCATGGACTTCTAGAGCCCATGTTTTGAAGGGATGGCCCTGGAGACCATGGATGAAGACAATGCTGGGCTGGTAAGCGCTGAAGCGCGTCGTGGCTCTGGACGTTACGCGCCGCCTCAAGAAAGAAACAAACATACTCTATTACAGGCTCAAGATGCTCTGGCTCATATACGACAGATATTCCGGCGTTCGCGACCGCCTCTCGTGGTACGAAGGCTGACACAAGCGGGGGTGTGGTCGAGCCGCGCGTTCTGAAAGTCCTGTTGTCATAACCCGGTGAGATGGTACCGGGAGCAGTGGGTTCCATATCTCATTGGTTTGTAAGGCTAGCATTAGAATATGTCGTTGTCTTGGCGGCTTTCTTACGGGGCAATTGAATGTCGTGGGCGCTCCTCGCGACTTCGTGGCCGCAAGGCGGGGTCGACGGACTGAGCGGGCTCAGCCGGTCGGCTGCAGCCCAGGCTGGCAACTGATTGGCTTAACATGTAATCATGATCCTCTCCTACAATAAACTCTCGTAAGAACACAGGAGCGGCGTTGGGGCGGGCATTCTTTGATTCTTTGAGGGAGAGTAAACAAGGGCGAAATTGGTAGGATACTAGCCATCCTATTTTATGTGGCAGAGCTTTCATGCTCTATTATAAGGGTCGGGGTCTACACAGTCCAAAAAGAAGGATCCCTGTACATTAAATGGGCTGGCGTTAACATGACATTTGGACCTCAAATCTGACTAGATAGATGAGGGTGAATCTCTCGGATTCAGGTCACTCTGAATCCGGGCGGGTGGAGATGACTTTCTACAACTTCTTATACTCCTTCTCGAGGACAACAATTGCTACGAAGTTTCCGTTTAATATATGGGTAGAATTAGCTGTCCTGGAGAGCCTTGTCGACCTGGGTTCCTAGCGGTAATAGCAAGGTGCTGACGTGGGTGCGACGAAGAAGATACCTAGATATCGAGTGGAGTTCTCTAATTGGCGTCAACATCAATGAAATAGTTATGTACAACTTTCTAGTTACAGGCGATCTAACCAAGTTTTATCAGCTAGCTTGAATCACTTTCCCAATTGCGATATTTAGTCAAGAAAAATGATTTTAAGAGCTCCAATGCTAAAATATCGCCAGTTACCTACTAATCATTTCGGCGTCTGGCGAAATATGAACCGCTCGCGTTATGTAGGCGGACTGGACTTGAAGTCAATCGGTTAAGCGGGTAGAAACCACCCTAGTGTGTGCCTGAACGAACCTCCGCCTCCGGGATCCTTGGTGCCCGGAGAATATTGTGAATAATCGTCTTTCATAGCGCCACGTTTGTCGTTGAGCGAGTCATTTCAGCGTCTCCGCTGATGAGGTAGCCGATTGAGGCGCTGCGGTTCCGACCTCAAGTGTCGTCTCATCCAGTGTCCTTTTTACATTTGGCTGAACTCTGATTGGGGTTCCACCTGGGGACATCTCCTGTTTCACCACAAGTCTGAAGCAGTCCCGTTGCGAGGCGCATCGTGGCGCAATGCCGCATGTGGCCTAACGCGTGTTTCAAGTATCAGACGTGAAAATAAGAATGGCAATCATCGCATCTCCTATCTGCTGAAGAGGTGAAAACGTCATTTCATCGAAGACACTTCCAACTATCAACAACCATTCATTTCGATTCAAGTTCCTTTTGGCGATTTAAAATCATCCGCTCTTTATTAGTGTAATCATTGGGCATTCAGGAGATCTTGTGGGGTCGACAGTCGCTGTAGTTCTTCCTTTACCCCCCCAGTGCAGCTGGAACCATGGGCCACCTCAGAGCACTCGCAGGTCTTTTGTTAGCAGCCAGCGGAACAGTCAAAGCAGTTGTTCCTATCACAGCGAAGGTACTTGCCCTATCCTGACGAGCTCAAATTGAAATAAGGAATCGAATTAACCAATAATCTATTCAGGGTCAATACCTCTTCACTCCAAATGGCACGCAGTTCTTCATTCGAGGCGTGGCTTACCAACAGGGCGTTGGGGTTGGTGGTCAGGTCGACCCCGGAACACAATCTTTCATCGATCCTTTGGCGGATGCAACAAGCTGCAAGCGCGACATACCGCTCTTACAGCAGCTCAACACCAATACAATCCGGGTATATGCGGTAGACCCGACAGCAGATCACTCGGAGTGCATGACGGCGCTAGACGCCGCGGGCATCTATGTTATTGCGGACCTCGGCGCACCCGCTGATGGCGATTCCATCAATCGAGACACGCCTGCGTGGAACACAGCATTGTTCGATCGGTACAAGGGCGTCATCGACAACCTAGCCACATTCCCCAACACGCTCGGTTTCTTCGCCGGAAACGAAGTCACCAACAACAACACGAACTCAAAGGCATCTGCCTACGTCAAGGCCGCAGTGCGCGACAGCAAGGCGTACATAACTTCGAAGAATGTTGGCCGCTGGATCGGTGTGGGATATGCAACTAACGATGACGCGGGCACTCGCGACTTGCTGGCTGACTATTTCAATTGCGGCGACCAGGCAGCAGCTGTGGACTTTTGGGGTTATAATATCTATGAGTGGTGCGGTGAAAGCACATTCGAGACAAGTGGCTACAAAGAGCGCACCGATGCTTTCCGGAACTTTTCCGTCCCAGCATTCTTCTCTGAATATGGGTGTAACAACCCAGGAGGTGGTGAGGCTCGCATATTCCAGGAGACGCCCGTGCTCTACAGCAGCCAGATGAACACGGTATGGAGTGGCGGCATCGTATATGAGTTCTTCCAGGAACAGAATGACTTTGGTAAATACTAGCCGCCTGAACCTGAATATCCTCGTCGCTAACAATACCGATCAGGTCTGGTGTCCGTTTCCGGTGGGCAGGTGTCGCCTCGCAAAGAGTTCACCGTTCTCGCCAAGCAGCTCGCAACTGTCACGGCCAGCGCGAGCACCAACCAAACGCAGCGAATGAACACCTATACACCCACAAATGTTGCCCGAGACTGCCCCAAGGTCGTAGCCGGAAACTGGGAGGCGGCGTCGGCGTTGCCTCCTACCCCGAATGCCACTGTCTGCGACTGCATGGTGCAGTCACTCCAGTGCGTCATGTCGACTAGCGTCAAGGCGGAGAGCATGGGCTCCATTTTTGGAACTGTCTGTGGTCTTGATGCTAAGGCTTGCGACGGCATTGCGTCCAATGCGACCACAGGCACGTACGGTGCGTTCAGCATGTGCAGCGGCGCACAGCAGCTGAATCATGTGCTTAACCAGTACTACGTGAACCAAGGAAAAAGCAAGTCGGCTTGTGATTTTGGCGGGCAAGCCCAGCTGCTAAGCTCAGCTCAAAGTCTCAATTCCACGTGCACAGCAGTCCTCCAGCAGACATCTACGAGCGGGACAGGTACTAGCAGCTCTTCTGGTGGCAGCTCATCCAGTGGCAGCACCAGTGGAGGCTCAGGAGGTAGCACAAACGGGAATGGGGTGGCAAACAGTGGAAACTCGACTGGTTCTACGGCGAATTCTGCCGCATCCAGCTTGTTTGACCTCAGGGGAACGGGCAAATATCGGGATATAATGAGTTATATGACAACCTTCGTTATGCTTGGAGTTGCACTTGTAGTATAGATTAGACTAGATTCTAGACACTCCTAGCTATTAAGAAAAAAAATCAGGCCTGCTTTAATACCTAAGAATGGCGACTACTGTGAATTCCTTGGGGCCTTGACACGCTTCCCATGGCAGTTAGAGGGTTTCTTTTGCGAGGCTTGGGCTTGATTCCGTTCTTTCGATCCAATCCCGAGTTGGAGTCGAACGAGTCGGTCAGAGAACCCCGTAGTGTCATATATGAAAGAAGAAAGCATCCCGCTAGGCCAGCGATCAGTACTAAGGGTCTCTACTCTCGTGCCTTAGGTAGGAGAGGTGGAAAAGAGCGGAAATCAACCAGATCAGATGATGACCTACCTCGTAGAAGAACCTTCGCTCTGTACATCAACTTCGTTCGGTGGGCTAGGCATAGTGGTGGGTGTATAATACGATGCCTTTCAGCCTCGAGGCGCTTGCATTATCTGGTGAGAAGACTTGCAGATGGGAGGGGAGAATGTCTCACTAAAAGGTACCTATCCTTCTCAGAGAGATAGCATTTCGTGCTTGTGGGTTCGGCATCTTTATATTATTATGTCCCTCCCCCAACACCTCTGGCTCAACCATGTGCGGCTGCTGTGGGATTGCGATCAATGCGATACTGCGATGAGTGCGAGCCGCGTTGGCGAATTCTCATACTCTTTTGCTTCTCCGATCCTATGCCATCCTAAGACCGATGCACTACAATAATCAGGCTCGTTCTTCTGTGCTAGTCAGCGTCGAGAGGCAACCGTCTCCTACACATTGTGGTGTACGACATTGCGTTTGTCGCTATCCTAGGCCTTCTTACTCCGTCACGGGGTGGCAATTTTGCCACCACTACGTTTTAGGAGGAAGAGAAAAGCAAATAAATCCGTGAGAAGGCTTCTATGGGACGTGGATGAGAAGAATCCGAGAGAATAGGCAAGGATCCAGCGAGAGATCAGAAGGCTCACCGCTCATTCCTTGGACAAAGTTTAATTCGGTATTGCAGTATGAGAGCCCTGGTAGCTTGAGTTGATCCTGATTCCTGGATCCGTCACAATGGGCTTGACAGACGCCTTAATTCTGGCGTGAGGGTAAGAGCGTATACTCGCCCTTAGCCCTTCAGGTGGCTGGCTGTCACGACGTGCAGTGGCGTGCGCAGCAGTTTCACCGCTTTATTTCGCCCATAGTGGTAGCCGCCTCTGTGTTATTTTTCGTTTCCGACCTCTCGGTGAGGTGAGGTGCCGTGGCTGACCAGAGGTAGCCACTCGCGCATTGCGGTGCACACTAAGCTACGACCCTCGGCACACAGAACTTTAGGCACCGTCAATGCAAGGGGCGACAGTGCGATATTTTCGGCTGCGAATGCGACAGTGAATGCAGCTATTGCGACGATTGCGATAGTGCGACTGGTGCGAAACTGCGATAAAGCGCAGCGGCATATTGAAAAGCGGTGTGGCAGAGGGCCTAATTGAGCGAGTCGCCACACGGCTCGCGATGGTCTCGTTGGCTCGACTCCTGCGGATTCATCCGCTTCCTCCTACCTAACAGCAAGCTATGTGGCAAAGCCTGAGTCATCCTCCAAAAGAAAAACTAAACTTGTAAGCTCAATATTTCTTCATTAGGAGATAGATGCGATTACGGCGACAAAACATTATCGCCTGAACTCCGACAAGTTGCATCTTTGTCGTTGAGGCACGAAGACCGGTACGCACTCAAGGCATCTGCCCATTTACCTTAGCTAAGGTCCCTTAGGCACCTAGATATTATGGAGGCAGCAGAAAGTGACCGGCCTGGATGTATGATCGCCGGCATGAACGGAACTTGCATGGCGTCTAAGAGAAACAGTCCAAAGCTCACTCCCGTACGAAAGCCATTACGCCGTTGGTTAGTATGTCGGGGCTAGACCACAGATACGGGCTTGGAAATAGTGTTTAGGACAAAGTAATATGGCAAAGGTACACCAGGCACCTACAATAAAAGCGCACGCAGTAAAACCGGACGCGATATCTTGATGACTTTAGCTTGGTAAGCAGCTCTACCGCATGTTCAAGACAAACCTCACCAAGGCTCTCCACTCAAATCACTCTCCTTTCTTTGGAGCCTGGAATTCTGGCTCCTAGCTACCTTGATCTTATTGCGTATTACTAAATGAAATAATGATAAAAAAACAGGCCGCTAACTTGTGTTGCCCAGGATAGGTAGCTTCAACCTTCCATCTCCACCGCGCGTGTCACTCCTGCGAGCGGCTGGTGATTTTGCCCACCGATCCGACTTCCACACTCCGGGCAGAGCGCTTCTTCCATGGGCATGCCGCATTCTCCGATGGCAAATGGATGCCCATTTGCACAGTTGTACCAATGTCCTGAATGCGTTCTCAAGCCATCCGGGCCACTGACCATCGCCACCTTGATGGACGCCAATTCCTCGGAGCTCAGGCCGGCCAGGATTTTCTTCATCTTTAATATTAAATCTTGGAGATTATCACTGTCTTGCAGCGGGCCACACATGTCCAGAGCCTGATCGAGAAGTTCTCGAGCAGTATCCTTGTAAGAAGTCGTCCTGGTTGTCCCGGAAGAGGTACTTGTACCGTCGAAGGAATCGCTGCAATTCGCGATGCGGGCATAGCAGATGATCGCCTGGATAGCGAACCTGGGTAGATTCTGGGCCATTGCTTGTTCGATATATGAGTAACAACTCTTCATGAACACCGGAGCCAGAATTCCAGGTGCGCCGAAAGGCATCTTGAAGCCCTCCTCGTCTGCAAACGTGTTGCTGCTCAATACGGTGAACTTGTCTCGTATCACGATAGCCTGGATTCGCAGCTGTATGATACAGGCACCAAGCAGCAGCTGCTCGTTGAAGACGGGTGCATAGGCTTCGAATGGAGCAATCGAGACATCAAGGCGGCTCATCCGTTCTTCTAACGATACAGCTTCCTGTCCATACGTGCGAACTGCGTCGAAGAGCTTCTTGACTGGTTGGTTCTGTTTGTCAAACATCTGTTGCAGGGTCCTGGCTTCCTTCTCAAGCGTCTGGGCGGCTGTGTACCTCTCCCGAAGCTTTTCCTTGAGCAGCTGTCGTTTCGGCAAGTTTGCAAATTGCTCTTCGAGTTTCCCTGCCATTTCTTCGAGTGCGTCAAGCTTGGCGCGTCCGCTGAGGTGAAACCTCTTCGAAGTCTCGTCCATGACAGCCCTGTTGATAACCCGGTTATACCTTCTGGTAGCGAACTGCCTGATGGGACATTTGCAATCTGGACACGAAGGCACGCCACTAGACATGACTGCCGAGAAATTCTTTAGTCCGTGGAAATTGCCATACTTGTCAGTGGTATACACCTCGCTCATTCCGACGAGGCCATCCAGGGACTCCGGGGTGAAGAAGTGGCCGCAGCCGAGAACCACAATGGGCGTCTCATCGAGATCGATGTCGCGGTAGATCTTGAATTCTAGAAGGTCCACCCTAGCTTCATGCTTGTCGGCGTCACAGACTTGGCAGTATCCCTGAGGACAGTCCTCTCCGCATAAACTGGGGCACTGGTGTCCGCATTTAAGTGACCGTTCGCAACGTTCATCACAAGGCAGACGAGTGCACGGAGCTGCGCAGGGCATATTGCAAGAGCCCTGGTGCTTGCAAGACCACGCGCATTTTTCAATGCATGGGGCACACGGTTCGCTGCACTTCTGAGCGCATGCTGAATGGGGGCACTTCACCTGGCAGCGCGCATCGCAGCTACCGCACTTTTCCCCTGGGTGGCATTTCTTGCGGCATGAGTGGTTGCAGGCATCATACTGCCGACCGCACCGCCTGGTACAAGGCTTGTGCTCGGTCATCGTGCCTTTGTCGGATTTCGAGCTGCACGTACCGCACGTACCGGGGCAAGCATGGCCGCATGGGAGAATCATTGTGCAGGGTACGTCGCAGCGGAAGTCGTCGGCGGACACGTCCACGCGACACTCCTCTTCAACGGCGTGGCCACAGCCCGGTACAATCTTGACAACTGTTTGCAGGCATGGAATGGCCTTGAGATTCTGCAGCTGGTAGCACTTGATGTCTTTTGCATGGGCACATGGAAGCAGAGCATCCTTGATACCTACCATGCAGGATCCACAGGCTGCACCGCACAGCTTCGGACAAGCGTGCGAGCAGGTAGACCGAATTCTCTGGCAAGGCTGTGGACAGGAGAATGTATCATGCATGCCTTGGGAGTGGCACTTTGCCTGGCAGCGATGTCCACATGCATCCAAGCGACGCTCACACGGTAACGCGCAGCCTCCTTCCGGAGCTTGAATAAGGAAGTCATCAGGTTCCGAGCATGAGATGATAGTGTCCCGGTGACGTGGGCAGCATAGCTGGAAGGCGGTTCCGACGGCATCCACATCAGCTAGCTGATCGTGGATCTGCGCCCACATCTCGACATTGAGGTAGGTCTCAGCATTCCCAATCAGGAACATGCCATGCTGCGCGCGGCTAACCAGCACGTTGATGCGATTTTCGGTACGGAGGAAGCCAACTTTCTTCTGCTTGTTGGCGCGAACCAAAGAGACAATGACGATTTTAGCCTCCTCTCCCTGGAAGTTGTCCACGGTGGCGAGCCGTATGAATTCACCGAGTTTCTTCTTCTGCAAAGGTTTGTGAGATTCCTTCACGTCACCTTCCGCGGTCTCTCCTTCGAATCCATCTGCGGCAAGGGCTTCTTTGTCTCGGTCGCTCAGGGCCACTTCGTAGTCTTTGCTTAAGAGGCCTCGTAACTTTTGCAGCTGTCCGGTGTAAGGAGTCAAGACGGCAATATCTTCTGATTTGTACTCTCCTTGGCGTACGATGTGGCGCACTAGGGCCTTTGTCATGCACGCCTCCCATTCGTTGCTGTGGGATTTCATGAGGTGCTTGTCATCAGAGTTATCCTCCATGTAGTCGTGGTCAAGCCAGAAGACATTGTTTCGCATCCCCACCACGTCGGGCAGGCTCTGGACCGTCTCGTGATCTTGAAGGTGTGGGTAGATTCGATGAATAAGCCTCGAAATCTCCGGGCGCATGCGGCGCTGGATGTTTAGCTGCGCGACAGGGGCTGGGCGCATCCCTTGCTCGCCTATCGCCCGCCGCTCGAACTGGCTTCTATCGAGCTGGTAGGGCTGTCCGGCAGCTGACTCGAGGCTCAATGAATGGTTGTTGATTTGCGGCCGCAGCTGTCGATGATCTCCGATCTGGATAAAATGTTCAAGGCCGGGCATCAGCGCCGAAATAATATGCGGCTCCAGCACCTCACCGGCTTCCTCGCAGACGACAACCTTTGATCGCAGTCGCTTGAGCACGCTGATGTTACGGGCAAGCCCTGTCGTAGTCACACCGATAACGTCCGCAGAAAGCAACGTGCGACGATGGACTTCGTCGTGGATGTCGTTGATGTTAGATTGGACCTTCTCCGCAGCGCTAGTGAGTTCCACGAGATCATCCGTGGCTTCCTCGCAGAGTTTCTTCATCCAGTGTTTTGCAAGGGCCTGTCTTTCCCCTTGTAAAAGGGTCTGGAGGTTTAGTCTCGCCCGGTGCAGAAGCGCATCAATGTCGGTTTCGCTGTATTCCGGGGTGGCAGTACGAAGACCTCCGTTGAGCCAGGCGACTATTGGATCCTTGTCGCCGACCACTTCAAACCCGTCTTCATCGTGACCGTACAGCGAGAATAAGGTGTGCAAAGTAGGTTCTCGGATGGCTAAGTAACGATCCAGCAACTTCCATGTAGGCCAGCCTGCTGCGCCGTGCAGGGGCCTCAAGCGATATCCTGCGTCCTTCAGATGTTCCTCAAGATCGGAATAATTCTTGCCCAGAAGTTGTCCCTCTGTGCGAGTCCTCGGAGTCTCCTTGCTGACTTCCTTGAGGTTCCTTCCTTCTAGTTCATTGCATCGGCTCTGCCCACCGATACGAATAATTTTGTTAATGCCCACGGCGTCGAGGTGCTTGAGGAACTGATCGAGGGCGTGGTTCGTGTAGCAGCTGAACAAATGTTAGCAGAGCATTCATATTCGTAGGTAATAGTACTGGATTCTTATTAAAACTTACATGACAATGATAGGACCAAGTCCCGCGGTCTTCCTATGGGTATGGGCAACCAGAACCTGTAGTAGCTTAACGCCCAGGTAGGACTTCCCAGTGCCAGGCGGACCCTGGATCAAGACGTACTCTCGTTTCAAGGCTGCAATCAACGCTTGACACTGACTCTGGTTGAGGCCCGTCCTTGCCTCGAGTTGGTCAAGGTCGGTATCATCGGTTGCCCCTGGTCTGAGTGTCAGGTCTCGGCCCCCAGTTAGGTCAATAGTGTCCAGCCGAAAGAGGAAGCCCGGCTGCCGCGTATATTCCGGAGGGGGGATATGTGCAATAGTCTTGGCACCGGCGACCCGAAATCTCCGTACGGTAGATGGAACAATCCATTCGTGGAATGGAAGCTCTCCAGCTTGAAACATAGCTTGTAAGTTCCGGAGGATGGGAGCAAAAGTAGCGGGTATGAGAGATGGCAAGTCAACTAGAATTCCTTGCGTTTTCTCACTGTACAAGCGGACCAGGCGACGGCAGTCCTCCTGATCACCAGAAACGAGTTTCAAGGCTATCGATGGTTGATGATGGTCAGACACTAGAGAGCTCGCTTTCTGCTTTTGGAAGGTGTTCTTCTCCGCCACCGTCATCAACAACGCACAGGCTCTGCCGTTTTCGTTGGCCACGAAACACGCCAGCCCTCCCTCGGCGAGACGAGGCGATTCGTTCCACCAGCGAGACTGCTCCTCCTTGGGTTTACCCTTCAGTTGCGGGAGCGGGGCGAAAGATGCATGCGCCACTAGCCCTCGCCTCTCTTCCACGGCTAAGTGTCCAATACGAGCACGTGGATAATGGAATGCTCTTATCTCACCACCACGAGGTACGGCATGAGTCCCAGTGCCTTCGCTAATATTGTGCAGCAAGCTGTACAAATGATCCTTAAGAGGACCGAATATATCGTGACGTAGGAGGCGAAAGGACGAATCAATGTACCGCTGGATTGGGTTCGTAAGGAAGTGAGGGCGAAGGAAGTTCGTAGATGGTAAGTAGTCGGACTCGTCGCTCATAATCTCGTCGAGGGTGGGGAGGATCCGGATCTGAGAGATGTCGTGATGGTCGTTATCATGCCGACCTCCCGGAGGTTTGATCTCCAGGGGAAAATTGGAAGTCACGGCGAGTCGGGGAGCCTTGGGGTCCAGTGTGAGAGTTGTCGTGGTCAAGAGCCCGGAAGCGCTTTTCAAGATTTGCTTCATAGTCTCGATCCGATTGGCGGAGCTCCGAGGAGCGCCCGTAGCTTCGACGGCCTCGTCAAGCAGATCGAAGAGTCCTTGGAGGTCGTCATTGAATAAAACGCGTCTTTCACGACGAACAATTTCATAAAGCGCCTTCGAGATCGAAGTCAGGATCTCTTCAGGGTTAGATGGTACGGCGACGATGTGCCTCTGGGACTTATCCCCGAGTTGACGGCAGAGCAACGAGAAATACGGTATTGCGCGTTGGCCGTTGTAGCCGGCTATGAAGTTGTACAACGTGCTGACGTAGGTCTCTATCGAGAGACAGTCCAGTAGAGCTGTGTGGGTTATGACCTTCAAGAAGTCGCGAGTTGTCGGCCGCCATGCTGCGATGTCATCGTGCTCGATATCCATGGTAGTGCGCACTAGCTTCAGTCCATTATTGTCGTCACTGACAAGGGTCTTGACGACCAGCTGCTGGATCTCACGGTCCTCGCCGTCCAAGATTCCGACAGTTTGCTCCCAAATTCTGCCGTCAACTACCGTATCAGTGGTGTAGTAAGAGAGCAACCGTTTCCAGTTGTGGTAATCATTCCGAGCTAGGTTGGCTTCCACATTACGGGGCGTGTCGGAACCTTGACTGGAACTATCGTGCGAGTATTTGCAATCGGATCCGAATCTGCATCGACCATGGTCCATGAAATAATGGCACGGCCCTTTGGCTGTCGGGCCTCTGGTGGTCCCTCTCTCGCTGAAGTGACGTCGAGGGGTGGTAGAGCCGCGCCAGCTGTTGCTTCCTCGAGGCATTTTGGTTTGAGAATATCTAGGAAGCTTTTGGCAAAATTTGACACAATATGATGGGGTTGGCTTATGGGGTATCTGCTGAGAAGGAGAGCACTCTAGTATCAGCAAGCAGTCGAGCTGTGATGATGGGAAAGGGGCAAGGAGAGAGAAAAGGAATGACGGAGCAACTTAGGCTGCATTTTGTGCAGTGACACAGGGACAGAGCCCTGTTAGTGCGGATTTTGCAGCCTGATGATATTTGCTGGACCTCAGAGGCCCGCATACGAAACCATGTCTCTGTTGGTGGTCGGCCTCATGCAGGCGGCCAATCAGCGGTTTTGGAGGGGGTCGTTGCACGCAAGGCCAGGCGGTCCAAGACGCGCGCTGACACCCAACGACGAAGAAAAAAGCCAGGTGCGGCAGACTGGAGCCTAAAGAGTAGGCCTCACTCTATACCAACTCGAAATCTCGAAGTGCGATTGGTGGCATATTTCATGGCCAGGCGCGGGAACTGGAAAGACCCTGGACACCGTATGCCTGGCCCTCTCAGCCTGGTCGCAGTCTTCATATCCTCTACAACATGCCTGATTGAGATCAAGTGACACCTCCAGAGACCAGATTCCTGGTAGACGATTATCGTCTAAGTTGCCACTATTAGATCATTTCCTAGCCCACAGCAGCTGGATATACAACAAAGCTCTTGGCTGGTAGCGTGGGGATGGAACGGTCACTGTCCCAGTGACGGGCTAACAGGGCTATCAACGATCTAGTAGGACCTTTTCCTGGCTTGGGAGTAGGACCAGTCGCGAAGTATACAGGACAGAATCCATATCGTTATATTAACCAGATCAAGAGACTCTAATCGTTGCTATCGTCGTCCTGAAATTTGTCTCGCTCTCCCTCTACTTTGCATAGTTTATTCCCTAATAAATTAACCTCGCCGATATGCTAGAGCTCTTCACCCTTTTTATTAGCTTGAATCGGACTCACTCCTATCACTGCTCTAAGGATAAACTCTTTTATCTTCAAGGTTTTCTGAGAAGCAATCTCCTGGACATGGTAGGAAAAAAGATAAAGTCTTCCCTTGAAACAATGTTCTAGTAATTACATACGCTCGATAAAGAGACACAATGCTGGGTAGTGTTGTGTTCCGTCCACGAGCCGTACTCCGTACTCGATGATGTCGTATCGTCAACTTCAGTGTCCCCTAAACTGAGCTTAAACGCCGAGTGGCATAAAACAAATCCATCGCCAGCATACTTTACATCGAAAAGAATAAAGGGAACAGTAAACTCCAATCTTTATTCGGTGATTTATAGGATATTATGTTTGCAAGTAGTATAGAAAAACTTCTCGTTAAAGCGATAACTAGCCATAGAAAAACAGTCAAATGTATGACAAATCTAGATCAGCTTCTGCGTGTTCAAAGCAGATCAATGTTAATCTCGGGCATTCTTCTCCTAATTTCGACCTTAACTCGGGAGTTGGCAAATTCAAATCCCTCGAAGTGTGTAGACCGGGACCGCTTTCCGTCTCGCGTGAAACGACAATCATATTTCAACAGAAAGTGAGACAGAAGTATTTTCAGCTCATTCACGGCGAAGAAGCGTCCAGGGCAGGCATGCTTGCCGTGGCCAAACAACGTATACTCAGCTGCGGTCGCAGCAAGCTGCCAGTTGTATTCATTCCCGAGATGATGTCGCATTTTGAAAAATCTTGCACCGTCAAAAATCTCCGGCTTATCATAGACTTCCGGGTTATCGAAATTTGACATGAAACATATGCGGGCACCTTTGCGTAATAATGTTCCATCTGACAGCGTAATATCTTCTTCCACTAGACGATTCATTGTTGCTGACCACTAATTAGCGTGTTCGGGATTTAAATGAATGCGATACTTACTTAAACTCATCGGAGAAATCCGTTGGCTCTCCTTGAAGAAGCTGTCCATTAACTTGAGGTTAGAAAGCGAGGACTTTGTCCAGCCGTGACCCCCAATGGCAGCTATAACTTCTTCTCTGAGACTTGAAACCATCTCTGGGTGCTCGCAAAGATCCAAGATAGCTCGAATAAGAAGATCAGATGTAGTATAGACTGAAGACATGGTCAGCATTAGCTGGGCGCGGGCGTAATCGATGTTCCCGTCATTTAAAATTTGATATATCCAGCCAATCCCCCCAATCGCCTTGGTGGATTCCAAACCACCTGCTTTGATATCATCCACGATCTTTCTGCTACGTTGTATCTCGGGGCTGATCAATTTCCGTGTAGTCTGGACGGCTCTTCGGCAAGCCCAACACCGAGGGATTAGCCAGTAAGCGATAGGGCGTATGAAACTTGGAACAATTCGTAGAACAATCATGGCCGTTGCGACATCCACTGGATAGCTCTTCGCAATGGCCAGCCATCGTTTGTCCCTGCACAATGGCTGCCCCAGGAACACCCTCGAGCTCAGACGAGACACAATGCAAAAAGTCGTTTCTTTCAGCACCACCGTGTACCAGCTGTCTTTCTCACCGAAAATATCTTGTAATGAAGAACTGGTTTCCTCAACCATGTCTTTCATCAGATCACTTAAGGCGGGTGTCATCTTGGCCTGTACTACTGGCCGAAGGATACTGTCCTTGCGTGACAAGATCGCGAACGGCTCGAAGCCATGAAAGTCAGTGAAAAGGTCCTGTAACTGTGTAAGAATTTATAAGCTTTCGCATGCCATATGAACGTAAACAAACAGGTGCTAATGCGTTATTCCGGTTTAATGAAGGGTGGTTCCGAAGTTCCTCGACGTATTTGTTTGGGAGGATCAGCTGCGGGCCTGTGGCTCCCAAGACTTGATATGGCTTGTCAGAGAACTATTCTAGGTCGTCAGTAACCTTGGATCGCAAGTTTTGTGGTATTAATGAGTGTTCACCTTCTGTCTGGCTTTGTGTAATAGCCTTCTTCCATCAAATAACCAACTAAACTTGGGGGATTTCCCTTTGAAGGACGCGACAGGATAGCCAGGTAAAGGTGACTCTTTCACTATTGTTCGATAAAAGAAGCCGAGAATCAGTGCTCCTCCAAAAATGGCAATATATATTGCTACTTTCTTTACCGGGACGGCTACTGTAGAAAGCAAATCTTCCGGCGCTGACGCCATTGTGACAGTACCTTAACTGGGTCTGTAATGAAAAGGAATGTGCTCGTGAGAATTGCAAATCATCCCGTACATATAAGTACTAAGAATGAATCGGCAATTGGCGGATTAAGATAAGCTTCTTCGGCCAACAATCATCCTCTAGCACCATGCTCTCTGGCGGCTTAAGCTTTCGTATATTTAATTTTAGCATTGAGCCTTTCGGTAATGTGAAACTTGTCTTGAAAATGGCAATATTTCTAGTTCGTATCACTCGCTACCGACCTGCCAACCTTAGTTTCTCGCTTAATTCAGAATTAACTTTAGCTTCCTAATCCATATTTATCTCTTTAGGGAAGGGAGGAAGCCCTTTTGCGCCAGGAAAAAGCTGTATTGGCCAATTTAAGTTGAAGTACAGCTATAGCTTTATATAAACGGTCGAGATGAATGTCTCTATCAATGGCCGTTGCCTGGTGATATAATTCGGTATGCAGGCTTAGAAACTTTCACGATGTCATCCCTACAACCAGTGCATAGAGGTTGTGAATGATTTATATTTCTGATATGGGTGCTAGTGTAAGAGCCAAATCGAGTTTGAGTTCTGAACATTACAGCCCCTCGTCAGTGACGATTACCCCAGTCTTGCTCAGCGCCGGTCGTTTTTGTTCTTATGTGTCAGAAACGAAAACTGCGTGTTTAGTTCAAAATACTTCAAGAATCGTTGTTGATGTCATAGTTCTAGATATTCACCTACGTTTAAATTATTTCTCTAGATTATTTCTCTCCCAAGAATGGGCGTCTGACTTATTAAGGTAAAACCCGGGGGTCTCTGACTCTAAAATAAACACGAATAGTAGTCTTCAAATTAAACCACAGACATGGAGACAAACGTATTAGCTCTCAGAATTAAGGTTTACTGGCAGAATCATCACATCTAGATCAGGAACTGCCAGATTCCAAAGCCTGCAGGCTCTCTAGTCCTAGTTATGTCTAATTCATATATCGAGTAAGACTAGACTCGAAGAGCGGATGATGCGGCATCTATGACTAGATTGGTCGAATAAATACAATGGATTCTTCATCTTCATCCGTAATTTGGTATTACTCTCCCTTTACCTCGTAATCATCATCGTCAAGAAAGTCAACCTCGCCGAAATACTGTAGTTCTTCAATTCCCTTAGTATCCGAGACTATGTTGCGTCCCATTACTGCCCCTTCGTTGTATTCTCTTATCTTCAGTGTCTTCTTCTTATTAATGATATCCCGTACCCGGTAAGCAAAGACGAAGTCTCCAGTTGAAGCGAAGCTCTGGTGATTGCGTGCGCTCCGGAAATAATTGACCTGTTGGGTGACTCCGACGGATATGGCGGCAGCGCTGCCATCCACACCGATCTCGAGTTGGGTACAAAAGCTTCGTGAATCTTGTTTGAGCCCTCGCCACCACTTGCGATCTTGACCCCGGTGATCATGTATAGGTTATATCCCTTCTTGGTGGTCTCGGACGAGATGGAATCAACCCTGTCCTGTGCGTATTTTAATTTCGGCTCGATAAAATACGTGTCCATCATTGGGATCTTGTACGCGCCGTCCTTTGCGTCTTTCCAGTATGCCCCCGCCCCTGCCTTGACCGGGAGCTGGTATTCCACATTAAAACCCACGCTA
Organism: Thozetella sp. PMI_491; assembly: GCA_021432635.1. Lineage (NCBI taxonomy): Eukaryota > Fungi > Ascomycota > Sordariomycetes > Chaetosphaeriales > Chaetosphaeriaceae > Thozetella > Thozetella sp. PMI_491. The sequence goes on from MU270045.1 coordinate 336,969, forward strand.
AAATATTACTTCCAGAGTCGTATATTGAACTAAGAAACGAGATGACCCTGAAAACCCCAATGATGCTAAGCGACGATGACAAGCCCCCATACCTGGGAAGTGTCGCCGCGGGGATAAGAATCACTTGCATGGATTATTGCTGACATTGCACCATGACCAGTGGTCATTTCCATCTTCTGAGTTGCTTATCCCGAGCAGGACACTCTAGCAGTGGAGCGTTGCCACTGTAGACAATATGCCCTACGATGCGATGTTGCGCTGCAGTAAGTTGGGTTCGCCGAGCGGCGCTTGGTTCCGGTGCTTGAGGTACAAGCGGCATCATAGCCTTCAAATATATAAAAAGCCTAGAGTGCTGCAAATTTAAACTCTCCTGCCAAGCTCGAGCACCGCGAGAAAACCCTCAATTCAAATTAGGCCAATCCGAAGTTGTGGTCGCCATGTTTAAGCACGTCGCACTCATCGCAGCCTTTTGGCTTCGGGATCCATTACTATCCAGTATGCAGTAGCTGTCTACCCCTCCCATACAGTTGATTCGGCTTATTAATCCTGGGTTTCTATAGAGGTGTATATCAGAGAGCGAGGTGGATTTGTATAATAATGACTTATATAGATAACTTCGGCAGAATCATAAGTAAAAAGGTGTGGAGTATATTAGAGGCAACTTTACTAATAACGGTAACAACTAGGACGTATACTTTACTAGAGATGCCTAGAGCTAGCCGTTTTATATTCCAATCGGCGACGGCTATCGTTATATTAATAATGTCACGGAGTATTATAAGTACTATCTGGATGATAACCTAATTAGCATTAGAACATGTTATTCCTCCCCTTACTAGGTTTTATAATACTGATATAGCAGATAATGTGTCGTTTATAGTAACATTAGTTAGAGAAGGTGGTATCGTTTAGGAGTGTGACAGTATTTACTATTGCCAGATGGACTAGAAATAATACAGTATGATGTATTGCAGCTAATGTCTTTAATTCTACGAGTAGACGAGTTAATGTAGATAGTATTAGAAAATTACTCGGCATGCGGTGAAATTCTTTGTTCAATATTGATAGGCCCAGCAGTTCCATTCACTTGGCTTCTGGCTAAAAGATCACCTTGCTGGCGGCGCTGCATATCGCTTTCAGGTCGCCAGGGTAACCTTACAAGCATTAGGCCGACGATATAGATCTCTCGTCGCAGCTACTTTACTTCGACTGAGAAGATCGTAGTTGACAATACTTATCATTATTTTTTGTAAATGGCGCCTTCAACAACCATATGATTATACCTGATTAGGAAATCTAACAAAACGTGTAGCGCGCCGCCGATGTGGGAAGTTCTAGCCAGACTGTAATACTATACTCGAGCCACATGTTGCTGTATAATTACTTTCTCACTGTAATGCAATGAGTCTCCGTTGTGTATCCGCATTTCTCCACGCTTGCTCCTCAATCTCTGCAATGTTCACTCGGTATGCAACGCCTTCCTTCGTCTCGATCTGCAGAGCAAGCACCTTTCCCTGTGACCCAGCAAGTGCACTCGTCGCAAGCAACGCAAACTCGGCGCTCTGTTCACTGTCGTTGGTCCCAGTGCTCTCACAAGGAGATATCTGACCTATAACCTTTCCTGATCCCTCTAAAACCTCTCTTTGCAGTATTTGGTACTCTGTCCTGTTGTTCGGATGACGATCTTTTGTCCATAATTCGCGTTGAATGGTAGCTGAGACGGTGAAAGTTGCAACCTCAGTCCAAAAGAAGATGATCTGATCATCTGGGATACCTTTAAGTCGATCGATGGGGAGTTCCGGGAAATGAAGAGTGATGTCATCTAAATAGACAGCCAAAGGGCTTTGCATCGCTGGTACAGCCAGCCGATTAGCAAAAGGCAAGGCTCTTCTGTCTCCTGGGACGTCCATTGTCAAACGTGAGATGCGAACAAGTCGTAATGGTGTGTTGCGAAGAACATAGCACATGATTTCGGGTGTGATCCTGGCCTTGTTAGCTTTAGTCGACATCAAGGCCAAGGTTGACCTTTTAGGACAACACATGAACAGGTTTTCATACCCTTCCTCGACATATTTGTCCTCTACCCTAAGCGTTATTCGGCCACACCAGCCCAGGTATGACCAGGATGGAAATGGTACTTTCCTCTTCAGGCTAGTCGTAGGGAGCGTCGTGTTGGCGGTTCTTCTTTTCACGGGATGCCGTGTGGGCTCCCAGCACAGTCCAAGCTCAAATCTCGTTGCCGGCAGACCCCAGAGGAACTTCTCACCATCGAGCCGCTGCACCTGCTCAAGTATTGCGGCGAAGGCATCATGCGCGTCCCCCTGTTCCGTAAGATCTCTTGAGGTGAAGTCCGAAACCATTCGTTGAAACTTGTACCACAACTGCTGTGATTGATCTCCTGCCGGAACATACCACGCTCTTCTCTTGTTATTAGGAGTGATCTGAAAGGCACTATCGTCTAATGCAAAGAAACTGATTGTAGCTGCAGGCGGCGATGACTGCTTCTGGTTGTCCAAGGTCTCAATCTCGTTTTCAATCTCTTCGAACGCCGACGTTGCACCACAAGTCCAAAGGATCTGATCTTCCGTGAACATTAAGAGTCTGCGCGATAGCGCCCTTTCCTGTAGCGTCCACCCGCGTGAGGCCCACTTGGTTTGGGCTAGAGAGTGAGTGTCTGTTTGGGCATATGCCGTCGCTTGGGAGCTTAGTGTTGTCAATAGCGACATATCAGGGGACACGGGTACTTCGTGCTGCATGCTTGTCCGCGGCATGCTGACACCTGGCAAACCCTTCTCTGCGTCGATGCCGGCGGCCGCCACGATAGTGAAAACTGCCTTTGTATAAATGCCGCTGAAGTTGCTGATCTGAGCGGCCTTATCGTCGTCATTGTCTTGTATTATGCATAAGGCGTCCACCCAGATATATGTGAGTCCGACCGTGGCCGTGAAAGATATCGCGTCTTGGATGGTTCGAGAGACAGTCCCGTCTAGGGCACAGGGCCGCTTCAGTGACTCGCGGTTCTGCTCTGTGAGAACCAAGCGTTGCCTTGCGCCCCATACGTAGCTGAGAGCAGCGTATTCTACGAAAGTTGGATGTGTGCTGTTATCTTCAACTTCTACCAGACACTTGAGGTGGACGTGGATGAGACGCAAAACTCTTGGGTGACTATGCCGCGTCTCAGTCGTTAGTGGGCATTTATGATTTCGTTCGAAGAAAACTTGGACTGCGAGACGTTAGATATAATAAATAGATGTCAGCTTGCCTTGGTGATGCGAAAATATTCTTATCGCTCTCTAGGAGGCTGCAGCTTTCATGATGCAACGAAATGCAAGTCTGAAGCCAACGAGATGGCAGCCGGACGTCGATAAGAGCAGGGCGTCTTTGCCCTCCAAATAGAGGCTTGTCTTGGCTAGCGTCGTCACTGCTAGGGGCGACTTGGAAACAATTTGTCAAATTGACCCAGCTATAGCCAGGCTGATGATCCATCTCACCAGCGAGAAGTGGCTCGCCCTTGTCATGCCGCGGAAACCAGACTAGACTTAGACTTCGAAGGTAGTAATAGTCACGAGTCTCGCTAGAGCGTCTGGCGCTATCGCTGTAGTGTGGTGAAATGCGCCCATACGCCTCGATCCATGCCGCGCACCAGCCATCGCGTAAATCTTCCACAGACAGAAGCTCCCTCAGCTGGGGTTTATCGCGGATCATCATGCATATAGCTGCGCATAAGGAACAGGTAGCAGCGGAACGCTCAATGCGACTTCGCAACCCAAGGCGCCAGGTAGGATGGCCGCCATTGCGACCTGACTTGAAGGTGGTCGTGCTCTTGAACGGCCATTTGTCAGGAGTGTTACCAAGGCTGCACGCCTCAAGATCCGCCTTGGTGGGGAGCCGGAGGGCGCTGAAGTCGATTTTGGAACAGTACTCGCACAACGGCATGGTTTGAGGGGACAAGTTCCCCAGAATAGGATGCAATAGCAGCTTAGGACGTTTAGTTTCCTTCTAGCAAAGGGGAAGCTTGACTCAGTTCAGCTTGCCCAGCAGGCTTCATCCATCAGGCTGCAGGCAGCAAGCCTCGGGCCGGCGGCAGCACCGAGACTTGCCAAGTCCTTTTTTTGGCCAATTGAACTCTGGTTCCTCGGTACCGCACGGGATCTTCCGTGAACCACAGTACCTCATAAGAAACAACCATTTTCAGTTCAGCTGAAGGTATCAAGAGTTGAGGTACCCGTCCGGCTCGAAGTTTTTTGCTGTTCCTCAGGGCATTTAGTACGAGTGAGCCGCGGGCGAGCACTAACCTCATATTAACGTAACTAATCACCTAGTGGGCTACTTTATACACTCATCAAGTCCTTCACCTGGACCCTCAAAAATGGCTAGGGTTGGTTTTCGCCGATAATGCCCTGCCTTTTGATTGGACAATAAAATGTACGCTCCCAAGTGCCAAATTAGTACACAGTTGTAGGCAGTATGGGATGCGCGATCTCTTCCACAGCGTCAGTCAAGCGTGTCGTGCCTCAACTTCTCCGTTCTCGTCAAGTAAACGCACTGGGAAGTGGACCGGTAGGCCATTCTGGAGATAAGTCGCACGTGGGTCCCGAGACCCCGTGAACTACTCGGGTTTTAAAGGAATTAAGGTAGCATACCTAAACTATACCTCAGTCGCAGTAGACTGGCCGAGAGATATAAAAATGAAATAAGATGACGCTGATGACTTATCTTCCGAGCCCCCTCTACAATAACGATAAGGCAGTGCACTATACTACCAACAAGTAAAAGCCATGTCACCACTACGCGAGCAACTATGGAAAGCGGCAAAGTCTGCTTTCGACAAGTACGGAGAACTGACTGCCGAGTCCGTCATTGCCCACCGCAGCCCCGAATGCGTGCATCGAATGTTTCCCACCTCGGCTGGTGTCCCTGAGCGCACCAACAAGGAATACTCGGATTTCATGATGGGGCTTAAAAAGTTGGTGCCAAACATGCAACTCATAGTCCAGGATGACTTTCAGCCTATGATCGACGAAACCAACCGCCAGGTCTTAGCCCACATAACGTCAGCGGGCGACACACCATTCGGTCCTTTAGAGGCCGAGTATTTCATGGTCTTGAAAGTGAACGAAGATGGGACACAAATCATTGAGTTTGTTGAATTTGTGGACAGCCTGTATACAGCAGAGTTTATCAAGAAGGCTGGGTTGGAAGTGTGATCTTTCGCAATTGATCCGCAATCAACGCCACTGCGCACTTTGTCGCCCTCTCGACTACCTCTACTACCCAAGCCTCCAACACTGCCGCCATCAGTGTCGACACGGCCGCTGTCAAATCCAACCAATCGGCCTCTTGGACTAGGCGAATAGTTGTAACGTGTACTTTCGACCCATGGGAATGTATTCGCTTGGCTATACAATGCTGTTACTTGTCGAGCTCATTCCACGAATGCTGGGTAGCCACTCGGGGCGTGGGTGGCGCGACCCAGACGTTGCTGGGGTTGCATGGTTGACTCTTATGCGCCTCGTAGAGCAAAGCTCGTAACATGGGAATGCAGCATCCGATGATGGTGGTTCCGATCTCGGCCGAAGCCCAGAGCACGAGCCCGGCGCCCTCATCTAGGAGCGGGTTAGCAAGGCTATATGATTTAAGACTGTAGTCCCAGGAAGGACTTACATGTGAAGTTATTGGATCCCATTGTAGGAACCTTGGACGCCTTTATGAACGCCGTCATTCCCGCCCTACTGGATGTTAGACAAGTTGACGGCGTAGTTAGTATGGAGATACTTGCAGCAAACCCATGCTCATTGCAACTGCAACTCCGAACTTCTCTGTTTTCTTCATCCTAAGATTCCATACGAGCCGCCATGGCAGGAGGGCTAGAACAATGTCCATGACGCCAGAGTAAACGCTAATGAATATGCCATAACCATTGATTACATCCTTTTGCCAGCACATGCCAGGAACTGTCGGGTCCCACGTCCTCGAGACTGGGTCGCACTGAAGCCATGTGATCATAGCCTCTAGGCAAACGGCGATGTTCATCGAGATGATAATCAACCAGATGAGGGCCTTTATTTTTCCGTCTACCAAACGCAGAAGCGTAAAGGCAAAGGACGTTTTGGACCACACAATAGCCAGAAGGCCGAAGGTCTGGCCTAGATTGGCTGAGAGCCCAATGTCGCTGAATTTGTCAAAATCGATATCGCATGGATACTTCCCGAAGCCGATATTGACCATTAATTGCACGGCAACGGATTGGGCGATGAAGCAAACCTAATATTGACGTGTCGTAGCTTTAGCGGCCGGGTATGCTCCGAGGTATATGTCTTGGAGAATAACGACGTATCTTACCCAGCTAGTGATTAAGATCCAGTCATCCCACCAGAGCCTCTTGTTTCTGTGTAGCTTCGAGAACAGTCTCAGGGCTAGGAATACCGTTGCCAGGGCAAACAGTACCCACATCCATGCAGCTGTTTGCGGACCTTGATTCGGGACTGGCTCGCCGGCACGGACCTGGTAGACGCCGGTACAGGCCCCGTGCGGCCCGCTCGGGACGTCGGCTGCGGGCGCTGACATGTTCGCCGTATCGCGACCGAATCGGGCCGGAATCGTCCCCATGTCGGCGTTGCCCACAGGATCGGTGAACTCTGGCGTCAAGAGAATCCGGGAAAGCTTGAGCCCCGAAAAGGAGTGGCAGTCGAGTGGTAAAAACTATGGGGCGCAGAAGAGTGGAGGACACCGCTGGTGGGTGGAATCCAGCCTGAGGCGGGGCACTACATATTACCATCACTTAGACATTTGTGCGACAATGCGCGCATTCCAGCACGTCGAAGGTGTGGGGGCTGGACTGCCCAGCTGGGCTTGTATTCCGACCTTGCAGTTGTTGTGAGGTGACGAGGCTGGGGTGTGCTGCTACATTACTGCCATAATAAGTGTAGTTATTCATAGGAAAAAAAAAGGGGGGGTGGAAACATTGGCGAGGCGTGATGAAATTTCCAAGGCTGCATGCCCCGTCCAGTCATAGATTCGCTTCATCGTCGCCTACTCCATACTCGGTCGGCCCCCAGGCTTGACTTCCCGGGGTACCTACCAAGGGTGAAAAGAAGACACAACCCCAACTTTGACAGACAATGGGTGCCAACGTTGCAACCTGAGGCCTGCATCGTGGCGCAAAGCATCTTATTGGCAAGAACGGTGTGCATGAGGGGTCGGACCGATGCAGAGAGCCGGCCCCTGGCTGGATTGGGCATAACAGGCTGCCACGCTGCTGCGGAGTGGCAGGCTTGTGGGGTCAGGTCGGCCAAAACCACACTTGTCTGTCTGAATTCTGTAACAGGCTATCCCCACTACGGCAGGCCAAGGACACAGCCTGCTTCGATACTAGGTGGTGGCGCTGTTCAGCGACTGCCGGAGGATCCTTCTGTCGGCAGATCGCAGAGCACTCGCACTCCTGTTGGGCCCTGACATTCGCTTCTAGTTCAGCTTCTAGGTTCACAATGGGGGGACGGCACAGATTTCTTGCGCTGCCTCAGCCGGTGTACCCCTTGCATATTTCCTTGTACCACTTTTAGTCAAGACGTGACATCATGTGCTGCCACGCCAGCATGTCGGTATGGCCGTGCGCCTCGAAATTGGCTTCTGGGTATATTATTCGTTGTGAAGATTGATCGAGAGCAAAAGTCGTAGCTGTGTTGACGGAAGCCCGAACGGTACGACTTAATTATACCTGGGGCTTACTATATATAGTACCTCTCTATTGAAAGGCCACATCCCCTCCGCTTTCCATGCACCTATCAGTGAGCTGCTTCAAGCTTTCATGCAGCCTGCTGATCTTATCTGCCTTGGCAGTTGGTTGGGCAGCACTATTCATCTTCAAACACCCGTTCCACGTACGGAGAAAGTTAGGATACCCGTATCATTTGAAACTATCTTTAATCATCCAACCACTCCCATAAAGTCCTAGATTATGTTAAGGTATCTAGCGGAAAGGGAGGTTTATATCACCGGGAGGGCGGTAACTTAGTATACATAAATTGGGTATAAGCACAAGAGTTAAAAGGCCAGAAACGGCAATATTTTCAACATTGATGTGTGTTATTACAACCTATCTACCTAACCACCACTCTAAGCGAACATCCCGATCACTGACACCCCATCCACACCATCACATTATTTCTACCACCGGCGTCATCTTAGCATATAAACTATTTATGGTAGTCTTTTGATAATCAGGGGTAGCTTGTCTTCTATTCGAAAGAGAGCCAACTTGATTTCTGGCATTAGCGTGATCTCAGATAGAGCCAGCTCTATTCTGCGCTTTAGTACCACAACGCGGCCCTTATATATAGTATATGCCGCAACTATGACCGCATATAGAAATAGTACGACAATGTCTAAGATAATCACCGCTGATAGTCCTTAGCCTTAGCTGGCGCCATATATACAGCTAGCTTGGTTTCTGGGCAGACCGCTCAACCTGGAATACTGCACATGCCAAGGGCCATACTTTTGGCGGTCACTGCGCTCTGAGTGGCAAGAGTAGAGAGCCATCCTCCGCAAGAGCCGCCTCTTGGTCTTCCGCGACCCAAGCTGGATCAAATCCCTCGAGCCAGGGTACAAGTTGAATATGGCTTCTGGCCCGCGGGGCATCGTTCTAAGCTTTGTCAGGCCAGATGAAGCATCGACCCGCAGCATGGCTCTGCTCGATATGAGTAATGCGACGCACGGGACAGAATTCTTGTTCAAGCAAGACGACATACAGGAAGTCGAGCGCGCGAGCGTATCATCGAGCTAACTGCCTGGTTGGAAGCAATAAACTTTTCAAGTGTCCTAAACAAGTGAGGGCTAGAATTGTCGATTTGGGGGGAAGAGGCGCCTAGTTCTCTGTAGGGAGCTGAAATCTCTACCGGCTTCGGGGCAATTCCAAAGCCTCTCATCAACTTCAGCCATACATCACGACCAGCCATATCGAATAGCGCTGGGATTGCTTACCTAGAAACCAGCTTTGCGGACTTGGAGGCAATTCTCACGAAGGGTTGCAGACCAGAAGGCATCTGAAGCTGCTCGCTCCCGTTACTTTACAGACACGACAACAGCTGATGGCCGATGCTACTAAGCTGTCTGGAGTACTGAGGGATAGATGGAAGGACCTTTGTGAACTCGAATTTCATCGTGATATCTTGAGAGAATACTTTTGAGGCCATCTCTCTGCTTAGACTTCGGTCATAAAGTAACTTTAGGGGAGGCAGATGCGTCATCAGCAGCATATAGGAAGGAAGGCAAGGATATCGAGCAAAGGGACAGAGTAATCGACTACAATAGAGCATGTCGCTCTCCTAAAACTGGTAACTCAGCGGCCCGGCTTTCTTTGGCAAGCTAAGGCGTTAGCTGGGTCAGATCATAAAACGGGCCAAGAGGCAGGGGAATAAACCGCAGGTACAGGATAGTTTGGTCGGTCCTCTTCTGACTTTTTGGCTCTATTTGTTCTACAGATATCGAGATTTAGCTGCGAAGCTTCTTGGCCTCGCCAGGAACGTCCCGGCTATAGAAAAAGTCCCGCACTGGCTTGCTGAAGTTCATCGACGTTGCGGGAAACATCTCCTCGCCCCAGACCTCCTCAGCTTTTTTCCTGTAAGGATCGCCCTGAACCCCCGAAATAGCATCCGATAGAAGCTGGGTAACGTGGATATAACGCTTCATGAGCTTCTCGTAGTCATCCAGTCTGCTCCGAATTTCGTCTGGGGTCTCGGCGCCGGAGAATAGAACCTCTAGAACTCCGGCTTCTTCGATGGCCAACACGGCCCCTTGCGCTGCAAAATGTTAGCCGCGCTTCGCCCGTGGGCCTTGCAGGCGACGTCGGAACGCACCGTGGGTAGGAGCATATGGGTGTGCCGCATCTCCAACGATCACCGCCCGACCCCGCGTATATTGATCTAGGGGGTCCCGCCTCTGGGTCTTGTGTACAGCGATACTGGTGGACATCGCGAGGAGCTGTGGGAGTATAGGGTGATATCCCTGGAGTGTCTCCAAGACGTCATCCAGCGAGGCGGTGGCGTTCCACTCCTCCTTTGCTTGATCCTTAGGTCGAGTCTTGTGCCTGATGGCGACGTTCAGCACTTCGCGGTTTCGACATTCGTACGTGACGAGGTAGAATTTGCTGGGGAGATCGAACGGAACCCAGTACCCCACCGGTTTGTTCTCCCAGACGCGACGGAGTTCCTCATTTGCCATCACCTGGTCCATGGGTAGCAGGCATCGGTATATAGATGAGCCTGTGTGCTCGAGTCGCTGCTCTTTCCCTGTTATTTTTTGCGCGTAGGGCGACTATTGATTTGAGTAAGCACCTCTGCCAATCTGGGGTCTTACGGGGTGCTTGCCCATGCTCCATCCGCAATGATAACCAGGTCTTTCTGAACCGATGTCCCGTCTTCTAGAAAGATGATACCTTGCTCGCAGTCGACATCCTTTACGCTCCGGCCAAGTCGAATCCGCACTGGTTCCCCCGGCTGCCCCTCTGGAGACTCTGCCGTCTCACGGAGGGTAGCATGCAGATCAACCCGATGGAAGAACTTCATCTTGTGGCCGTACTGGGCCTCGGTATCGCCGAACAACTGCACGACTTTGGGTTCCAGAGTATACCCGCTGATGAGTGCTATTTGCTCCCCATCAATCGCGCGAGCTTTGGCGCTGTCGAAGCCCCAGCCATCGAGAACGCGCATACCGTTCGGTGTCACCGTGATGGCAGCACCGATCTCGTTCTTGAACTGCGACTTCTCATAGATCTGCTCGGACATTAGCATCGAGCTACAGCTTCACCACGTTAAGAGCCATGTGGAGGCAGACCTCGACGCGAGCGCCCGTCCGGCGTAGCGCAATCGCGGAGCTGAGGCCAGCAATGCCGGCGCCAATAATTCCGACCTCAAGCGGCATGCTGACGAAAAACTGGTCTGTACCAGAAGCCTCGTATGCTCTATGCTCTTGGCAGCGAAGGAAAGGGAGTTTGCCAATGCGTGCTCCAGATGTGCTGTCGTGGACATGTATATATCGGAATAGCGAATAGCCGACAATCCGAGATGGAGGTCAGCTTATTCCAGGTTTTCCCCTTGGATCACGCCTTGCGTCATAACCAAAGTCCGGCCGGCTAGTTCGAACAAAGCTTAGTGTCCCCGGACGTCCGCTAAGTTCGATTTTAACCCATATAAAGACGGGAAAAGTGGCATGAATAAGGGAGTCGCCAATCTGTTCGTATATCTTGACCGACCCTTAATTACAACCCGTGCCCAACAAATTTAGAGACCTGCAGCAGTTGCTAACTCACGATGAGTGTGCTACACTCTTTCGGATCATGTCATGCAATCTCTCCATATTTTTTGGCAGCCACAGGCACGAGAAGGACACAAGCACCCGCAGTCGGAGTTGCAGTCTCAAGGGCTGCCTGACGGCGGAAACTCTAGGCGAGGGATGCATTTAACCAGATTCTTCCGCATCGTGTACCAGAAGGGGGGTGACAAGGCTCCCAAGCTCGGGGGACCTTGCACTGTTCTCCATGGCCTGATACGGATCAGTGATCGAAGTTGACTTCCCGGGGGAGATCCCGCCGGGCGGCATCACATATGTGTTCGGACACCCGCGTCGGTCCTCCGTGCCGGGTCGCGCGTGAAGAAACTTCGCTGCTTTGATTAGTTGTTCCACGCAAGACCACCACTAGAACTCGTGAGATTCTTGGATACAAATCTTGGTGGCCGAGTTGTAGCTACCGCCAACAGGCACCTGGTCATCGGCTGCCTTGCTTCCCGTGCCTAGCATGCGGCTTTTACCGTAGCTAAGACACGGCATCGCTAGCCACTTGCAAGAGCCGCGTGTTTTGTCTGTTTCTACAACTCCCAAGCGGGTCGTCTGCTCGAGAACTGGTGCGGGGTTCCACAACGTGGCGGGGGGTGAGAGGGGCGCGGGCAGGGGTCTCTTAGGCTTATCATTGAGCCCTGGTTGGTTTGCCCAGCAGCGCCAGTCTCTCTGGCTTCCTTCCATTACCGGCTAGCAAGGCAAGGTAACCACAGCGAGGTGTTGGCCGATCGTGCCCGGAGCTTTCTATTGGCAAGCACGTCTGACTCTATCGGCATGCAGGTTATGCCGAGATGCAGCAACTTGCCCTTATCTAGGACCGCCCGCCCGGTCCTGTTTCGGTTCTTGTCATGAACTCCCTCCCGGGCCGAGAGCAAGTGCCAGGCAATTTATATCTCGTGTAGTTCAGAATGCGTGTCGTCTTACTTTTGCCGGTCCTCGCCCGCCTGGGCCTTGCGCGCCAGATTGTCTTCCCGCCTGTGGCGGCGATTGCTGCAAACGGCCAGGTACCCCTACGCGGCCTAGACGAGGAGATTGAGGATGATGTGGACCTGACTACCGACAGCGTGGGAGGACTGACCTCGTTCGCCCACCTGCCGTACGTACCTTGTTTTGCGCCTAAGGCGGACGAGGAAATCGAGAAGTACGATATTGCAGTCCTTGGGGCGCCTTTTGACACGGCGACCTCATACCGGCCGGGCGCGCGGTTCGGGCCGCATGGGATCCGAGACGGCTCCCGCCGGATCCGGGGGCCGCACTCTTGGAGCATCTACTCCAAGCGCAACTGGTTCGCCGAGTGGGCCAAGATTGTCGACTGCGGTGATGCGCCGCTGACCTTCGTCGACAACACCGTAGCGCTGAAGCAACTCGTCAAGGCGCACAAGATCATCTCCGCCCGCCAGGCGAACAACGTCTCGATCGCGAAGACCCCTCGCATCCTGATGCTGGGAGGCGATCATACCGTTACCCTCGCTGCTCTGAGGTCAACCATCGACCACTGGGGCGTTGTGAACGTTATCCACTTCGATTCGCACATCGACACCTGGAACCCTCATGTCAATGGCGGGGGCGTCACCGAGTACGCCAGCGTCAATCACGGAACTTTCCTTCACATCGCACACGAGGAGGGGCTGATCTCGAACGACTCGAGCATTCACGCCGGCATCCGGGCACCGCTTGGGACGAGGCAGCGGGACTACGACAATGATGTCGAGTGTGGCTTCGACATCATAACTGCCAGGGACATTGACGAGATAGGTACCAAAGGCATCATCCAGAAGCTGAAGAAGAGGGTGGGTGAAGGTAACGTGTATATCACCGTGGACATCGACACGCTGGATCCCGTAAGTGCTCTTTTTCTCTCGCTCGTTCATTAATATGCTACAGTTGGACGTATCAGCGCTGATCCTTGAGCCAAGGCTTTTGCGCCCGCTACCGGAACAGCAGAGCCAGGGGGGTGGAGCACACGCGAGCTCCTCACCATCCTCGACGGTCTTTCGGGCTTAAAGGTCATCGGAGGCGACGTAGTGGAGGTAGCCCCGGCATATGACAATGCTGGTGAAACGACCTCCCTCGCGGCTGCCGAAGTGGCTCGGAGCTTGATTGGACTCATGGTTCAGGTTCCCGTTGTAGCCTGATGCTTCGAAGTATATGTTCTCGTCAACTTCAAGTGTGTGGCCAGCCTACGATCAGGTCGAACCAGTAACTTTGGCAGCACCTTGGAAACGACCCGATACAGAGAGTTAAAGGCAAGGAATGGTAGCATCATGATCAAGATATGTTCTCGGGGGTCGCAAGCGTTAGATCGGGGAACTATTGGTTCCAATTGGTATACATCATACGGTTTTGGTTCCCGGGGATCACCTCGCATTCGCGGCGCTAAAATTAGAACTCAGTTAGCAGTGTTCAGCTTCTAAGCTAGGTGCTCTATTTGGCCTTTGGAGCAAACTGTGACTACCTTACCTCGAACCTACCTGTGTTTACCCACTACCGCACCTCAGGTCATTTTGTCAAATATAAGGTACCGAGACTACGAAGCAAGAATGAGGAAAAGGTGACGACGGGCTTGCCTGTCTGGCTGTATTTGAGCCCAAGAACAGTGCATCAGTCAGATAAGTAACCAAGTGCCAATCCCTACAACATAGCCGAGTACTTTTGTGTTTCCGAGGTGGCTCCGACCAGAGCACTCTGAAGAAAATTGTAGCACGGTAGTTATGCTCTACCCCGCTTCGTAGGCTCGCGCTTGGCGATTCCTTTCGAGGCAGTGACACGTTTCTTTTCATACCTTGGTGTCTCAGCTGTGTCATTCATCAGGCGACCTTGAAGCTATGTCGATTTTGGCTTCAAACCAGGCTACACTAGGGGTAAACTGGTGGAGGTGAGGGCCTAGAACAGGGCAATACCTCGCGTAACGGTACCGCTGCGTCGCAAAATTTAGGGCGGTGCCCCACCTCGAATGGAACGAATGGACGGCGCCTGGATGATTTTCTTCCCTCGCAGCCGCCACGACACGTAGAAATTCTTCCTTCACCGCCCAACTCTCCAAGCCGCAGTCGCGCTGGGCGCAGAACGGACCGCAACAAGTTGCTGTCATGCCCATTGCTCGCGCGTGCTGCTTGATCTGCGGAAGTGCCATCATTGACCATTCTGGGCAGCCGCCATGGATGGCCCGGTTCCATGCCCGTTAGTGCCCCGTTCTGAGCTGACGCGCGCCCGAATCTTACAATCTCACCCCGCATCCAGTCTATGCAGCCGAGGTCGAAGCGAGCACGCGAGCTTGCATCTCCGGGCCGGGCTTCAGGGAGGAGTTCGGTGATTTTATCGATCCGTTCCCGTCGCCATACGACCTCGGCGAGGATGACGGCGGAGATGGCGACGGCGAGGATGAGGACGACGACGAGGACAATGACGAGGAAATACTCGCCATCGACCTCATGCGCTCCATGTTCGGCAACCCGAGACACCTGCCCTTCGCTCCCGACCGCGAGCCCAGGGCCTGGGGGTTTCCGTTTCATTCTGCATGCTGGAGAATGCTGCTGCTCTCGAGCCCGGTCAGCCCATTAGACACCCAAGCGCTCATGAACCTCTGCCGGTCCTTCCCCATCCAGATGGGTCTCATCAACTGGGGACACGATTATGGCGGGCTGGTGTATTGGGACAACGTGCTGACGCCTGGCGAGGAGCCTATATGGCAGCACCGGAAACGATCGCTGACTCAGGACTCAGACCCCCTCGTCATACCCGAGCTTCATCAGGTATTTCGGCAGCGTAGCGAATCGGCCAGCCTCGGCCCGCTTGGAGCTCACTGCCTCACCGCGCAGGCGCTAATGACGGATATCTTTGCGAGGTTGCCTGCCGAGATATTGGAGTTGATTCTCATCCATCTGGCTTCCCGCGACGTCGTTCGTCTAAAGCAAGCCTCTCGTATCTACGCCAGTGTTCCCCTGCGCGCCTCGTTTTGGAAGTCTCGTTTTCTCCTAGGGCAGGAATTCCACCACGTGTTTGAAGCACGACAGAGCAATACCATACATTGGAGGTCGTTATATAGCTCGGCGAAATCCCTGGAATCCCTGCCGGCCATGGTGAACAGGAAGCGGGTCTGGAACCTGTGTCTATCGCTCCATGGATTACTGGAGACCACGACGAGCGCCAGCTGCGAAGGGGAGCCTATACGGTCATTTTTTGAGCCGCAGGCTCCGCCTGACGGCAAGCGGTGGGTAACCGCTAGCAGAGCCTTGAAGCGCCCGATCAATACAATGTCTGCGGGATCCAGGATCCTCTACGAGCGAAGGATAGTCTTGGCCCCTAATACAACTGCCATATTGGCCTCCACAGTTGCGATCAGCGGTCGACGCTACCTTTCTGGGATCACTGTCCGAGAAGGAACCGACAGATTTGTCTCGCTCGGGTACAGACATCCAGAAACCGAAGTCGTTCTCCTAGAGGAAAACGGGCCTCTTCGAATTGCAGGCTTCTTGCTTGCACACGGCCAACAAGGCATACGAGGGCTTGCTGCAATTTCCCATACCGGGGTTATGTCTAACTGGATTGGCGACCATCACGACATCCCTAAAAGGAAGCTTTTTACTATGCATAACACCCTAGATGTGATCAACTGCCTGAGGGGCGGCTTTGATGTAAGTGCCTTTGATCGTATCTGCTGATCTCTATCGACAACCACCTAAGAAAACGTCAGCTGGTATACTATGCTGACGTGCAATTACAGTCATTAAAGCTTGTTTCTCTTGCCGTCAACTCCTCCCAGAAAACCCAAATAGCGCCAGGCTCCGCCATATCCGCCCGAGACACTGCCCTTTGGTATCCTGATATCCCGCCTCTATCTCTATCATTCTTGGGAGTTTCGGAGCATCTCCATCAATCCGACCCGTATCAAGAACTTCCCCTCTGTTTCAAGCTATTTGGGGATCTTGATGGTGAATGTGGTCAGACCCTTACCGGAATCACCGTCGAAACCCGGGCACCCGACCAGGTGACATCGATTATCATTTCCACGGCCCAGAGAGGCGCCACTCGCCTAGGACTCGAGGGCAACCAGTCTGAGAATACACACGAGTTCCCCATCGATGGCGCAGGTGGGGAGCTGATTGCCAGTTTTGAGACCTACCACTCATATGGACAGTTGCTAGGCTTTACGGTCAGTCTGCGCTTCTTATGCGATCTCATCATCCCATAGTGCTAAACGCCAGCAACGGCTAGCTTCGCACCAACCGCAGTCGTTCTGCCGATTTCCCGCCCAACTTCCTTTACAATTTCCCGCGCGGTAACGCGCTAATAAGATCTACGAATGTGGAAAGAGAGGTTGTTATCGGTTTTTGGGGCATGATAGTAAGTTGTCGACTGGCCCCGGATTCCGACAGCGACCTCCAGGTTAATGAAGATGATTTGCAGTCGAACCAAACAGGATTTAGCGATATCGGCCTTATTGTTGTCGCATCTGAAGCCGAATAGCCACCAAATGATAGCAGAGAGGCCACAAAGAAGACTTTATGCCATGCAGTTGCTGTGGGAGTTGGGGGGGACTGCATATCAACATTAACCATAAAAGAAGTCAAGAAGGATCACGTGTAGTGGAGTCTATCTCGTGCTACGGATGCCCCTGGTCGTTAGATATCCCTGTGACATTTATGCCAGCTTGTCTACCTACCTGTAATAAATCGAGTAATACCGCCCCGCCGGCATGACAATTGAACCCATGACGTGAAGCGCACGAGCCGGTGCGTTTATCCTCTCCTGGACTTACTCCCAAACGCAACTCTGAGTAGTGGTTTCGATTTCTCGCCTACCCGCCAATCCATTTCGGTCTTGGCCAAATGCGATGTCATGGAACCATGATCTAATGGGTGCCAGGGTTGCCAAAGCTGGTCCTGCGCGATGCTAGTACAGGTACTCGAAGACAATGCTGCCGATTCTGCTTTAGGCAGTTACTATGTCGCCTACTTTACGTATGTTGACGCAATGCCGTAAACGCCAAGGACTGTTGCACAGCGCAAAGTAGCTTATGTGGACAGCGGGGCTCTCGACTCGAACGTCCGAGATCCTCAATTCCCATTTAGGTATAATCTTTCAGGTATGTCGACTGACCCCGCCTCCTTTTCAAATGCCAACGCGCCTCCCCCTACCCCCTTGATACTAATCACTACCGGATAGAGAACCCTCACCCAATCATGCTGATCTTGAGCCCAATAGACCGGGGCAATGCTGTGCCACTCGTTCCCTAAATTCCTAAGTAGATGACATCACGCCCCTCCCTTACGGCCCCAGAGTTGATGGTTGCCTCGTCTTGCCGGCGCGAAGGATTCTGTCCTGGGCCAGCTCTGCACATCGTGTTCCCATTTAGGCGAGAAACGTGCATATCACTGCCACACTCTGTGTAGCGCCCTGCACGGCACAGCGAGTGTGTCACGGCCGCGCCCCAGCCCCTTGGCTCACAAAATATAGGAAATAGAGTGTATCGGGCTAGATTGAGCTGAGACGGTTAATGCAACCCCCAGGCAGGACCCCGATACGTTCCACGAGCAGGTGCTAAATATATAGTTTAAATATAATGGCCGTTGCCTTTCCTCGCAAGGACCTCCTTGGCTCAAAACAATCGGCCTCGACGCCAGCCTCATGTCACGGCGATTTTTGCTCTCGCTTTAACCAGTGAGAGCTAGTATACCCCAGTCTCTAGAAGCGATTCCGTATCGCAAGCGGCCAGGCTACGATGGGCTCCACAGGAAGCAATGGCACCTGGACACCGCCGCCAGATGACGCACTCAACTTCACGAAGTCAGATACACTGTGCGATGCCGCGACGCGGTGGTATGGCGACTCGGTGAAAGCCTGGTCGGATACCGATCCATTGGCCGATGTCTCTCCCTTGGTCACCTATACCTACATTGTCGCCCTGCTTCCCGACAACTACTCGGTTCCAGACCTTGTAAACACTTTCCAATGGCTAAACGACACTAGCGCCGAGCTGGCCGAGAAAATTGACAACTTCCCCGTGGAACAGTGTAGCGAAAAGATATGCGAGCACTTGGATTGGAAAGGTGACCCAGACATCTCTGGGGTTGGTGTGAGTACATCTGCCTCTATGCATCCTTTGCGCACGCTCTCGTCCATTGGAAGATCTTGGTCTCCTCTTTTCGGACCTCCTCGCTGACTTGAGATCGTCAGATGATGGTTAGCTATTACATTGCTGCAGTGTTTGCTACGGTCTATTTTGTCGTCTTGGCGGTGGCAGAGCTCCGTGCGATGCACAAGAGAAGGAAAAACCGGCCCTTAGACACGAGTAAGTTCTTGGACGGATTCACCGAGTCGGTCAACACCTTCCTCGACGCTGCGCTGGTGTTCGCCCTTTCTATGCTCATCGCCGCTATGACACGCTATGTCGCGGAGTTGAGGAGTAACAACCCATATGACGACAACAACAACAACAAGAGTGAACCCTACTCTATCTACGGTATGATGGGATCTGTCTACATGTCGACCTTCTCCATCTTTCCGGCCCTTGTACTGCACTCCGTCGGCAGTGATCTACGGCGACACTGGCTCCGACTCTTCTTCTGGCTCGCAATCATGGCCTTCGTCATTGCTCTTGATATCCTGTACAGGAAAGCCTACAAGGACAAGCACTGGGCAGGAGTAGACACAGACGACTTCCGCATGGAGGGTGAGCTGGTCTGGCTACACTATTGCGACTCCGCGAGCCTGCGGAGGCTTCTGGAGAGTGCTGTCACCGCAGGCCATGCCTTTCTAGGGCTCAACTCGGTCTGGTGGCTTTATTATTTCGCTTCTAGCTTGGTCCCTGAACGCTGGAAGTCCCAGGCAGTGAAAGGCTCGCGCGTGGCTCGCAGTTGGCGCTCCGCGTACCCATTCCTCCGCCTCATCAACGGGTTAGCTGCTCTGGCCTTCATGTGGCTGTTTCTTGTTCTATTCACGCACTACCGTGGTTCAGTCGCCGAAACCAACAGCAATGGGTACGAGGATGGGAAGTGGACATTCGGCCAAACTCTTGCATTGGCTACCTGGGCTCCGGTGTTGGTGGACCTGACAACAGTGTATCTATGTAAGTCTCAGCCCTTGAGTTGGCTCGACTGTGTTACTGACCTACTGCATTAGTTGGTGCTGAAGGAGGCCTGAGCTCCAAACTTTCCAGGAGATACAGAGTCGTGCCTGTCCCGAACGAGGAACAACACCCGCACGATAAAACGTTAGCTTTGAAGCAAACCTACTCTCCTCTCTCGTCAGCACAGGAATTCGGCGGAGGAAGGTCCTAGCCCGGAGGTCTAGAAGACCAAGTTGGGACCGCCGTAAGGCAAGGTGCTGTCCCAGGAAATATCGTGGGGGTACTTTATCACACACATCGATTCAAGATAGAAATAGAACAAATTACGAAGAAAATACGACTTTCAGCTCGTTTACCTTAGATAGCTACGTGCTTGGGGCGTATAAGGAACAGCTTCCCAGGTCTCAGTTATGTGAAGTTGTGAGAGGCCTCATTTATATCCTATGATACTGAGACCACCGTTTGCCAGCTGCTCAATATATCTTCACAAGCTGGCAAGTGTAGCGCCTACAATTCAATAAAGGCTTGGGATCCCAGCCCAAGATTTTCTTGCTAGCGGTACATGCGTTCTGAACTCGCTGTATCGGGAGGAAGCTTTGCTCTTCATAAACTACCTAGGTAAGGGTCGTTGTTGGCCATCGTCTGCCATGAGTGGCTGTGCCCAACCGACTTTATATTGCAAGGACCTCGAATTCGTCCCACGCAGCTTCCGTCTCGTAGAAGTCGGTATTTTCTGATTTCATCGATCCTCATTTCCAGTCATCCACCAAGAAGGCCAATTGCAAGGATACAGTCTTCACCTCGAGCAATAGTTTGGAGGGGTTGAACTTAAACTTGAGGCTCCATTGCTCATATAGCCGTTCTTCTATGCTTCCTAACTTGGTGGATCCTCAACGGATACAGCTTCGACATGTTTTGGATAGGTTCGGCCGCCATTCTTGACAAGCCTAGAGTCAGACCTCGCGTTTTCTCAGGACTTGCATTTCAGCATAAGTTTTTCTCCATGGTGTACCGTAAGTTGCCGAGAAACAATGGATAAGTTCGGATTTCCCTCCTGGCATAACCCATGCTTCTAGAAGGCGAGTGTGGGCATGTGGCACGGGAAATTATGCGCGGGCAATTGCCACCTTTCTATAAGAATCAATTCTTCGCATGCGGCAGCAGCGCGAGATGATGTCTCACCCCAGGCTTCTGCTGTCAGCTGCGGCTGACTTGGCTTGCAGTTCGACCCAATCAACTGAGTCTCGTAAGACTTTAGGTACTCCTCGAGTCCGTTGTCTCGGAACGCCAAGATTTTGAAACGGCAAATGACAGGCTGGATCCAGATGAGAAAATGGTGATCGTACTACTGGCCAGTGTATGATGTAGAATGTTTGCCCGTCGGCACCACGACCACAGAAAACAGATGATCGTAACGGCTCCCCTCTCGAATAGGTACACACAAACAGTACATCGTCCGTCTATGCAATCTAGTGGTCACAAGTTCTGGCTATCTCGACCTATGCTCCATGCTAATGCACACTCACCATAGCCTCTTCCACCGGACCCTCATATCACGATCGGGGGGCACAGCGGCGCCTCCGGACCACCTTACATCGTTTTGTGCCGGTCGCTCAGGACCCTTGCCGTCCTCAATGGTGGTCCACTCCACGAACTCAATGTCAAATCGGGACACGAGCAGGGCTAAGGTCAGCAGAATCTCCTGCTTAGCAAAGAATCGCCCGGGACACATCGACACACCGCCACCTGTCGATCCTGTTAGTCTTCCGGCGCCAGAATGGGCGGCCAGCACATACCATAGGGGAAGAAGTCGTTGGATCGGCCAGCCATGTCGAACTTTGGCACCTTGACGGTCCTGCCGCCTTCCTGCACCTCCTCGTATTTGAGGTGGCGCTCGGCCCAGAATTCAGATGCGGGATGCTCCTCGGTGCCCCAGACAGCTTCGTCGTAGTGCGCAATCTCGGATGGTGCCTGAAGCAGCGAGCCCTTTTCCACCCGATACCTGTCGCCCACCGTCGTCGGCTCCATCACCTCGCGCGTAATATTGATTGAAACGTGCATTCGCAAAAGTTCAATGTAGATTGATTGCATAAGCGGGAGTGAGATCAGCTTCTGCACGTCTAAGGTGCGCTGCTGGGTCGCAGGATCGAGAACGAAGGCCGCAGCCACCTCTGCGCGCACTGCTTGAAACAACTTTGGATCCTTCGCAAGCTCGATGACACCCCACGCCGTCACAGGAATGGTGTTTGAGTTTTGCCTGCGCCGCACGTCAGCGTTCGGCCTGCAGCGGCAGGACATCGAGAACTTACGCAGTAATGGCCACGTTCGACACCAGCCCGCAGCACGTATCGGGCGAAAATTCGCACGCCTTCATCCACTTGGCGAGCTCCCGCATGAAGCGGGAGCCAAAGCATGGCTCCCAGTCGGCCTCGGCGTCGGGGCTGTTCGGGTCGTAGGCGGCCCATGCCGCGTCGAGGAAGCGCCCGCAGGCCGCGCGGTAGCGCTCCCGCTTGTTGAAGGCCGAGCGGTTCAGGAACCGGGGCAGGCCCCAGGCGAGGCTAAGAGCCACCGCGTCGAAATCCCACAGGATGTCCAGGAAATCCGGTGTCTGCTCGAGGATGAGCGGCCCGTTCAGTGAGACGATGGAAGCCGTGGCCATGTCGCGGCGGACGAACTGGAACAGGCGCACCTCAGTCCACTCGCCGAGGGGGAAGGCCTCAAGGCGCTCATTGAAGAGCTCCTGGTACCGCGCGGCCAGCTTGTTGGCCTCCTCGGTGCGAACGAGGTAGTTGTGGAAGAGGTTGTGGAACGAGGCCCAGTAGCGGGCCTCGTCCGGGATCCCCTCGGTGCCGTGGGCCGGGGCCTTGAGGCGGCCCGACTTGTCGTTGGCGAATTTGGCCAGGTCCTCCTTGGTCGAGCCCCACAGCGTCTGCATTATGAGAAGCATGAACTTGTCAGAGCTTACGGCCGCTGACATGCGAAACATGACCGGCACGTTCTGCGCGCCGGTGAGCAGATAGACCTTCATAGGGCCCAAGTGAAATGAGACGATGTTCTGGAGGTGCAACGCATTCCTTTTTTGCCTTGTTAGGGGCCGGCTATCACTGGGGACGAAGGGACCTACTTAGCGCGCGTCAGGAACTTCTTCATGTTCGTCATGTACTGATACGTGTTAGAGAGGTACGGGATTGGATCCGATAGCGCCGGGGGCTTGCTGGCGTCGGGCCATAGCCAGCGAACAGTAAGGAGCAGCGTGACGACGCCGAGCGACACGGCGACCCGGCCGGGCTCAAGCGTCCCGATGAACTCCATTGCTGGTCTCTCCGGGCTAGTTGAAGACGAGGAGAGCGGAGGAGGAAAAAGGAGGAAGAGCTGGAAATCGCGCTATGTCCGGAGCGCGATCCTCCCGTTTGGGATAGTGTGAACCAGGATGGCGGGCGGGGTCCAGGTGTGAGGGACCTTAGCCGAACGATGGGTCCAATCAGATAACAGTGAATTCGCTGGAGTGGTAATGGTGGCCGCCCTGTAGTGTACGGCTCTCGGAGCAACGAATGGCTGTCGCAGAGGTGCTGTTAGCCCGACGGGGTGATTCATGGGGCCGGCGCTCGTGTTCGTCTCTCAATGGGCGCCACATTCTCAGGACGGAAATTCTGTCCCCCCCATCCCGGCTCCCTGGGACCAACTGCTGCCGCACCAGCACGACCCTCTCCCCAGGCCTAGCAATTGTTCGAAGGAAAAGGGGGCGTAGAAAAAAAAAAGAAATGGAATGCCACATCCAAATCAGCGGAGCATCTGTCTCATCATTCAGCCACCGCTACACAACATGCATGACGCATTGAACACATGCCCGCGATTTGACAAAAAGAAATGTAATCAGTCGATGAGAAGCGTGAAATACCACACAGGCACGTCCCTTGCGATATAATTTCGCTACAGTACAGAACTGCGATATAGATGGTCCCTTTCGGGCCTCAGAGGTGGGTTGACTCTCCGACCAACCGGATGACGCAACTTTGGTTGCGTGGTGGCACTATTCGCGCTTATGCAACTATGAATGCCCCAGCCTATAGCACACCTAAGATAGGTAGGCACATATAGACAGATATATGTGGCTTTCCATTTCTAGATCCCGCAACGCCTTCCGCATACAGACACGTGTAAGATGATAACTCCAAGCCTGGCTCCAAAACAATTTTGACAACCCCATAGGACTACCTCAACACGCCAGGTCCCCCGGGGGTTCTGGTTCATGCTCCACTTGATAAGACGATGTTGAGCTCCTAGGGTATGTTCATTAGAATAGAGAGTAATGTATCTA
Source organism: Thozetella sp. PMI_491 (assembly GCA_021432635.1). Classification (NCBI taxonomy): domain Eukaryota; kingdom Fungi; phylum Ascomycota; class Sordariomycetes; order Chaetosphaeriales; family Chaetosphaeriaceae; genus Thozetella; species Thozetella sp. PMI_491. Next base: position 360,689 of record MU270045.1, read on the forward strand.
TCGAGCCCTCCCGCAAATCACTGAAAGTCGAATAGAGAACCCTCATCTGAAGATGCCTCAGGAGTGTGACTTTCTTTGAAAGGGTTCTCGTCGGAGTAGCCTAAAATATACTTTTCGGCCATGTTTAACCCGTCACCTTCATCGCTCTCTCCGAACACTTCTTCCAGGTCCTCTTCTGGACATGTATCCCCGTTGGCGCCATCGATGTTGTGGAATTTGAGCCGCAATTTCCTGTCACCCCCAGATTTCAGGATGTTCAGGCCCTCATTCCAGAAATCATCCAGCAAAGAAAGATTCCACAAGCGACAGCGGCCACGGTCAAGCAATTGTGGGAATATGACCTGAGCGAGATGGCGTAAATCTTCTGTGTCAACGTAAACATCCGACAAACGTAGGTCGGATAGGTGAGGGTAATGCTTCGGCGGAAGAAAAGTAGAGAGAGGGTTATCAACTGGGTGGTCGGGCACGTTCACCAAGTTACATAAGCTAAAAAGGCGAATCGCTCGCAGATTATCGCCTGAAGCGAGACTTGCGATAAGCTTTTGAACGAATCGTAACCGCTCTGGACTCATCGATGGCTCCCCGTAGATGAAACGGCCACTGTTAGCCGCAAAAGTAAACTGTTCAAGTTGTCGAGCTATTGCGACCATGGCCGCTTGTCCTGCTTCTGTGAAGCCAGTCCGATAAGCTGGTGTCAAGTTCGGCCATGTAAAGTTGATGCTGAGCGCCTTGAGACCAAGCTTCATTTCGTTCGCAGCAACAAAGTGCGCGATCAGTAACTTGATCGTGGGGTTAACTGTCAGGCGCTGAAACTCCTGCTTGCCAATGGCGCCTGTACCCAAGGGAAGTACAATCGACGACAAGGGTTTGAATAGGTCTGGCAAGCCGGCTTTAGCTAGGAGGTCTTCTGTGAAGACGGGCTGACGGGCGACGAGGCGCCCGCCAACGAACGGGTGCCCGCCGTCCCGAAACTCGAGACTCCGCGCATTCGGCATCCTCAGCATAGATTCGACAACTACCGAAGCGAAGCTTCCCCACCCTAAGACTCGGTCTTGCTCGTCCATAAAGAGACGGTACTGTGAGTAAGCATCCTCCAATAGCGCAGCCATGTGTGGTTGCTTCTGGCGCAGGTGGTCCGCAACCTTCCCTCCAGGAGGGTGGTGCTTGTTGAGGAAATAGATCAATTCCTCGGCTTGAATCCGGCGATTTCGGTAATCCTCTACCGGATTTCCGATAAGAAGAGTATTTTCTTCTTTTCCAAGGTAACGAAGGAGCGCGTCGCTGACAGCCCACGTAAAGTTCTCCATCGACTCGGCCCAGGCGGGATCGTAGAATTCCAGACTGACCCTCACGCATCGCACACCTTTGCGGATTGTCGGGTGAAGTGAGACCTCCCGTAGCCGCTTCAGATCCGTTGGGTGGGATGTTTTCACGTCGATAGTGCGGATGAGCCAGTGAGAGCTCGCAATACAAAAGCGCCGGCACACGAGTCGAAGAGCTTGGGCCTGCTCGGAGCAGTTTCGCCGAGCATAATCAACCCACGGGTCCCCTTGAAGAGAGACATCGCATATGTACGAGAATACATTTTCCAGCACTTCGTTGGGCAGGTCCAGGATGGCAGCCCGGCGGCTGGATGGCTCCCAAAGGCAAGAGGGTGGTTTGCCCACTACGAGCTGCTTGTCCTGGAGGTCGGGTCGGGTCGATATCTTCTCCGTGTCGGCTTCTATGTCATCAAATTGAGACACAAGATTATCCTGTTTGGTGGCTGCCATGTGTGTTATATCGGAGAGCAGACGAATGTGCTTTCGTGATCAGAATGAGCGGCGGGAGAGAATCTTTTCTCCATAACTTGGCCTGGCTAGAGGTAGTCACGTCTGGCGCGTCGCGTAAAGTGGGGATCAAATCAAACCCCTGCTTTAACCTCACGGACGTCAAGGGGAAACTTTGACGCCAGGTTCCTACGAAATACATACATTACGGGCAGCATTTGGGTGATCACACCCCGAACGAGTACAGATCTCAAAATATATACGCTTTCGCCGACACTGTTTCATATGCCAACTGCACAATTAGTGCAAGTTGGACCATCGCGGATTTCTTTCCGCGTTTAACTGCCAAGGATAAAGCCAAACTCCGAATCGCCCAATTCGCAGCCGCGAAATTTTGCTTGTATTAGGCACTAAAGTAACTAGCCTGCTAGGCTAGCTACGCTACCGAAAGGAAGTTAGGTACGTACTTCATGAGATAGTTTCCCCGGACAGAGAGACTTTTTGGTTTCATTTTTCTTTCAATTTTTTTTTCCTCTTGGTTTGATTTATATATATAATACATAGGTACCCTATAGCCCCGAGGTATCAATAGCGACTACCTTTGCTGGCTCGATCACTGTTCCATTCACGGGTGCACCTTGAGCACCACCGGTCGTGACAAATAATGTAGGCGTAGTCTTGCCGTTAGAGCGTCCAAAAACAGCAGCCGTGCAGGTGGCGACTGTCAACTGATCGACGGCACCAGCTAGAACCACGGGCGCCTCGTAAGACGAGCCGGTGCGCTTGATGAAGAGCAGCACGTTGCCAGTGCTGCCCGTTAGGAAGATGCTGCCGTCTGATACGCGCACGTCGAAGTCGTCCAGCCAAGGGACGCTGGGAATCCGTGCGATGGTCTCCACGGGGTTGGTAGAGGTCCCATTGGTGCCTGCTGGCTTCGCCGGGAATCCATCCGCCGTGATTGCAGTACGGTACATGGTTCGAGAGGCTGCGTTGGAGAAGTAGAAGAAGCCATCGCCGGGGACCTTCATGCCGTTAAGGCCCAACGCGTCGTCTGAACTGTTCGAATTTGGCACCGGCGCCGTCTCGGGGAACTGGAAGGCCTTGGTGTACTGGCCTGTGACAGTATCGAGGCGAAAGGCGACGCCCAGCTGTGAGTCTCCAAGGAGCACGGCCGTGGTGTTTGGAATGGCGGCTGCGCCGTTGAGTCTGGGCGCATCGGGCATGTCGGTGATCTTCCTGGCCACCACCTCTGGGGGGTTCCCGGGGGTGGTACTGTTCGTCAAGGTCACCTCCCAGACCTGATCCGTCCCCTGCACGCCGTTGGCGGGATTCCCGCTCTGGCTAATGTTCTCGGCGACCACGATAAAGGTGTCTGGCAGCGTTTCGACGATGCCGTTAGTCGAATTTGTCGGGAAGACGAACACGGGGACCATGCTAGACTGCGGCGACATGGGATTCTGTACGAGGAAGAGGTTTCCGGAGGGAAATGCGGTGGTGATTAGCAGGTCGCCATTCTGGCGAACGGCGATGTTCTCGATCCAGGTGCCATTTGCGCCAAACTGAAAGACCGATTGAGTCAGTAGCGGCAACTTTACGGTGCTGTTTCGGCATGCGACCAAATCGGCGAGCAAGATGGCCCAGAAGCTCATCAAGAGCTTCCAGAGCCCTGTTGAGGACGGCCTACATGCCATTTTCGGCCGTCAGTGGCGTTTTGCGAAGATGCTAGGTCTATGGGTCGGCCATCCTGTTCGCCAAGTGGCGGGGATAGTCGCTCGCCTTTTAGAGAACTTCGCAGTTTCAACGGCGTTTGATCTTCGTCCCGTCCCGCTTCGTTCCGTACCTTACCACAACATTTCACTTACCCCTCCGATCGACGACAAGGGAGCCACAGGATTGGCCGAAATTGCCAGCTTTTCCACTATAGCCCGTTCAAAAATATCAGCACTTGTGAAATGATCTATCGCACATGGCGAGCGAGAATTCCATATCACCGTCATCGGTACGTGTGGTTGCTCGAGTTTTCTCATGCCATCACGCATCTGGTGTTGCGCAGTTGTTCAGGCTAGCAGTAATCTTGCCGCGGCTATCGTAAAAAGGTAACATGGGAGGAAAGAGAAGAGGAAAGGAGAATGGAGGACATATGGATTGTGACGTCGAAAATCTATCTACTCAGAAGTTTTCACCTTAAAAATTAAGCATATTCGCATTTTGAGGGGTTGTGGGTAATGAAGTGGTTCAAGTTTGAAACGGGTCTCCCGATTGGAGAACACGATGGGTTAGTACCGAATGGAATAGCTAGGGAACGGCATACTTGATATCCCCACGCCGCCCAGACTCTCTTCTCCTGGTTTATGTTCTAGACCCTGCTATATCATGTATGTGATATGCCATGGATTATTTCGGCAGCTTTTGGAAATACCCTTCCGGCGATCTCCCGTAAACAGGGTAGCGTACGCCCATACTCTTAGTAGCATCAGCACCTCGGAAAATGCACCACCTAAGGCTCGCTGCGATCATTTTGTACCGGCTTGCGATCCCCACTGGTCTTTTCAGTAACAGATATATCTCGCTCTAGAACTTTGACAGCTAGCGCTTCTTCCTTGAGCTCGGTTTTAATTGGCTCTTGTCCTTGCTGCGGGGGACTAGGGACTGGTAGTCGAGTCTCTAATATGTCGCGCGAAAGGGTTCGTGCTCCACATATGGCGCAACTTGTGTGAACCCTTCATCGATTGGTTCCAGCGTAGGGTACTCCATGCTCTGCTCTTATCGTCTGGACGCAGTCCCGATCAAACCCGCAATTTTGCCGCATAAGCAGCTAGTCTAGCTCCGTTTCTACCCCTGAACTTTTTCGCAAGCCCAATGGCACAAAATGGGCCCCGTGTACCACCGCCGGCAAGTGCGGCGGCTTTGAACGCCGAGACCCAGAGAACACGGACGCGATGTGCAGCCGTAGATGGCGATTGGAACATAGTTCCCGGACAAGAGATTTACCCGCCTCCAGACTATGGGCTTCTTCCGCATCTTCAGCAGTATCTGTGCAGAAGTGCGAGTCCACCCCCGAGGTCACCTTCGCCAGATCCAGCAGCAGAAGCAATGAAAGCAGAATTAGAAAAACTCAAACTGGAAAAAGGGAAAAATGAAGTAATGGAAACACAGCGCATAGAAGCCGAGTTAGAAAAACTGAACTCGGAAAATAAAGCAGTTGAAAAATAGCGAGTCCTTGAGATGAAGATCAGGGAAGAGGCAGAGGCAGCTTTCAATAGATGAATGGAGGAAATTCAGAGAGCACAGGAGACAAGCAAAAGAAGAAATTGAGCGAGCTAGAATGGAAGCTGAAAGAGCTGCACTAGAGCGTCTTGAGGCGGAAAGGAGAGCCGAAGAGGAACGGCGGAGGGTGCATGAGGAGGTGCTCAAGCGCGCTGAACGGGAGGCGAGAGATAGGCTTGAGGCGGAAATGAAGGCCGCGGAAGAGCGAAAGACGCGGGAAGCTAATTTGGCTGCTGCAGCGGAAGCCAGCGCCATAGCCAAACTTGAGGCAGCAATGAAGGCTGAGGCTGAGGCAAGGGTCGCGGCCCAAGCTAAGATTGGAGAGGAGGAGGAGTGGAGGGGAGCTGTAAGGGAGAGTCCAAGCTCAAGGCGGAGATCGCGGTGCGGAGGCAGCTGGAACATCAAGCAGAAGACAGGGCGATGGAAGCGGAGAAGATTGCAAAGTAGGAGGCATGGAGGCGGAAGTCCAGGACGAACTCCGGGACGAACTCCTGGACGAGCTGACGAGGGAAGTCAAAGAAGAGACCAAGACCGAGACTGAGGCACAGAGACGGGTCGGAAAAGACCAAGACCTAAGAGGCACGACAGCAGATGGTACGGACTTAAAGCAGCCTATGGAAGGCAGCAAATTTTCAGAGGAAGCTACCGCACATGATGGCGACTCGGGTACCCCAGGTGCTTAGATAGCCTTGGAAATATGCTACATCCCCGTACAGATTCCACGACCCATTGTATTTCATCCCAGATTTCCACAAGGGATGGTGCTGATAGCATGTTCTATATCACACATGGTCAACAACTAGCACACTAATAGCTTCCTGTTAACTACGCTAACACTTCTTTCTCAGCGGAAGCAATCGCATCATATCCGTATAGCCATGGCTGAATGTTGGGGCAGTTCCTTTAACCACGTGCCTCGGGTTAGCAGGTGCTTGTGGCTACTAAGCATGGTGTTTCTTGAAGAAGAGGTTAGAGGAAGAGGATAATTGACTTGCCATCTACTTGGGAAGGATCCAGACGAATTTTTGGAAGGGCCTTGGCGTAGTATTTTGTTCCGTTCCAGCTGAAGTTTTTCATCGGTCATGTGAAAATCGGCTCGCTGTACAAGCGCGGTAAGAGACATGGTTAGCAACCGTTGCCTGCCTGGCCTGACTATACAGATGAAGGGGGCAGGAGGCTTTGGATCGAACACCAAAGCTCCAAAATCGCAATTGCCGTACCTGATTGAAAGTCTCGCGAACAATGGCTTCTCCTCTCTCCTTTCTGAGGACCTCGTATCGACGTAGCGCATCTGGGACGCCAGACTTGTCCTTCACTTTGGAAAGAAGAGTTCCAAGGACGGCACCATCTTCTAACGATGAATTCGCACCCTGTGCTAAATACGGTAGCATCGGATGACACGCATCTCCTCTGAAACCCCGGCATCTACATCAGTACGTCTCTCTGTCATTCTCATACGGATGGGCTTACAAGAATACAAGATTAGCCTGCTCGTTAACCCAGTGGGGAAGCTCTTCCACTATGCATCGCTGTGTTAGCCAGGTCCTCACAAGCCTCTTGTCAGGGCCACTTACTGTGCATGAGCTTCCACTTGTCCACGTTATTGACATAGCTTAAGAATCTTTGCAAACTATTGGTTCTCGAATTAGTCTGATCGGCCGGCTCAACATCTCGGGACGAAAGTCCAGTTTTAGATGCACTTACGTAGGATCCCATGTCGAAAATAGCTCCCGCATCTCCTCGACTGAGGCACTCTCCTTGGACACCTTTTCCGCCATGTTATCAGGGCTGAGAAGGACAAGGTTGTACATGTCGCCGCCTCGGAGAGAATATCCGACAACGTGGGTGCCGGGCCCGATCCAGAAATGCACCTTAGGGTTCTTAACCCACGCCTTAAGGTCTTCGTCTAGGATCTCGTCAAGCTTGAGGACGATGCGATAAGCTAGGTCCCCGGTAGGCTTGGGCTGGAGACCGACGCCCAGAGCTGCTTGACGGCACTGAGACCATAGTCCGTCGGCGCCGATGACGATGTCGGCTGTAAAATCGTGACCGGCGTCTGTGCGAAGCAAGGGTCGCGCTTGGTTCAGGTCTAACGACACCACACGCTCGTCCAGGGAAAATTGGACCCCAAGCTCGAGAGCACGCGCGTACAGCGCCTGCTGCAGGTCGGCGCGGTGGACATCCACAAATGGCGCGCCATACTTGCGCCGAACCGCCTTGTCGAAACCGGCCTCGTGATACAAAACCTCGCCCGAATGCTGGTGAATGAGCACTTCTGTGGGCTCAGCTACTGTTGCCCAAAATGATTCGGGAAGTTTCCAGTGCTGTAGCAAACGGCTGCCATTCGGAGTGATCTGAAGACCAGCGCCAATCTGTTGTTTCATTCCACTTTTGTCAGCTAGATCAAACAAGTGACACTCCATCTCTCCCGATTCACAGACACACCTCAGATATCGTCTTTGCCTGTTCCAGGACGCGGACACTATGGCCCCCAGCTCTGCATGAAATAGCGGCACCAAGACCACCCAGGCCGGCACCGACAATGATAACCTCTAACCTCTCTTCATCGGTTCCCGAGGGAGCGCTATTCCACCCCAGGGAGCTCCAAAACGAGCCCATGATGTAATTTGGGCGGCACCAGAAGACGCCGAATGCACTGCAAGGAGGAGAACCACACAAATCGAGCGGTTCTAGTTTGTTCGTCAAATACACTACTTCAGCAACAAAAATAGCCAGACATTCCGGGCGACCTGGCTCGGAAGCTAGTATCATTCCCCTGTTTGCACCTCGTCTATTTGCATTAGGCTATCGGGATTTCCATTTGACCCGTACCTGGGATATCCGGGCGTGGTGGGTCAAAGTATGGGGCTCGGAATTGCCGATTCCTTCTTCCACGTTAGCTTGGTTAGCTTGGGATGAGGTCCGAGAAAAGAAACTAGCCCAAACTGGCAACCGGTCTACTCCCTCAGACCCGGGCAGCTAAAGTTCTTGGACATTGCAACTGACTGTTCATTGTCTTTCCCTGATCTTATATTACGTACTTTGGAGAGCCAAGATGAGTGAGGCGACGTCTGAGAAAGTATTTCGACTCGTAACGGTCAACACAGCTCCCGAGCGAGCCAAGCGCCTTATTGGGATCGTTGTCGAGCGGCTCAAAGACCAGTATACTATCGAGCATATTGCTAATTGCTCGAGTAAGTGTGACGTACAAAACCATCAGGCGCATAGTATTTGGATTGATTATCGTGTAGCCATCGAAGATGTCGAACCTACCGTTAGAGAACTGCAACCAAATGTACTGGTACGTGTTGAATCTGAGGAGCTTTTCTCGCTAGCCTGCGTTAGGCGATATCGTCATCCAAATTGCTAACGATTCATTGGGAAGTGCTGCGCTTCAATGTGGACACCGGAAGAGAGTTACCGCATCCGAGAAACTGCAAAGTCGATTATCAGTGGACTCAAGACGCACGCGATCCCGCAGGGCCTGCAGGTGGAAAAGGGGCCGGAAGCAGTCGTTGATCATTTAGTAGTCGAACTCCCCAAATTGCTCGGATAAGTAGATATTTGGCTCGCAATGAGTATTTAATGATAGTGTGATGAAGGGAGCTCGTTCAAAGGTGCGGATATGGGTGAGTGGTAAATAAGAACCCAAGCCCAACTCGGCGTAAAAAAAAGGATCTCACCCATAGATAGCTAATACGAATTAATATAACATCACCATGATATATCCCACTGCATTTAGACACAGTTATAGTACCTATTCGACCTATTACATGTGTATAATTTGGGCGCGGACCAGTAATATTGTCCTCAGAGGAACTGAACTATCCCTCCTTTTAACCAACTCGATCCCCAACCTCAAATTTGGGTAGCCATACGTCGATGACAGCCGCCCTGCCGCCACGCACCGTTTCCAGACCCTTCTGGATCGCGGCATCGATCTCGGCGACCTCCTTGACGGTGCAACCCCAGCCGGCCCCCGCGGCTACGGCAACTTGGGCATGGTCGCAGCTCGGGTCGAACGTCACAAAAAGGTCGTCGGCGCTCTTCATCCGGCTCGAGTGACCATCGGAATGGCAGGCCAGGGCGCTCAGCATGGGGCTTTTCCAGCCGCGGTTGTTGAGGATGACAGTCAAGAACGGCGCGTCGTACTTCCGTGCCATCCAGTGCACGGTCGAAGGGATACTGAAAAGGAAGCTCCCGTCGCCCGTGATGTTGACGACGACCTTCTCGGGGTTCGCGAGCTTTGCCCCTATCGAGGCGCCGCCGTTCCACCCAAGCGCTGTGGCACCTGAGGTGAAGTAGGTGCCGGGGAGGCTGCGCATCATCACGTCACAAATGGGGCGGTAGTTGGAGATACCCTCGCTCATCACCAGCGCGTCTGGCGGCAGATGCTCGCGTAGCCGGGACAGGACGTGGTGCGGGGTGATAGCCGCGCCCGCAGGAGGAGTCAGCTCCTTGGCGCGGATCCCGGCGATGTACTCATCATGCTTCTCAGAGATAGTTTTTATCCGCGCTTGTACGGCCTGCGCGTCCACGCCGCTAGTTTGAGAGCTCACGGCGGCGTTGAGCTGCTTTAGGGCAGTGTAGACATCAGCCTGGCAGGAGAGCTCCGTATCGAGGTGGAAGAGCGACATGTTGACCTTCAGGGGGTCGCAGTCAATATGATAGACGGCCGCATCGGCAGGTGGGCGGAAGCTTGACTTGACCCACGGCACATCGCAGTCGAGGACGATAACCACATCCGCATTGTCGAGTACGCCGTTCTTCAGACCCTCACTCCAGTGATTCCCAACGTAGAGCTGGTGGTCGTGCGGGAAATTCATGTAGCTCGGTATGGCTTCCTAGACGACAAAAAACAGATGAGTATGCGTTACAGCAGTGTAGACGGCCATAGACCTCTTGGCAGGCCCTGGAACGACATACCAAGACGGCGGTGCCTGTGGCTTCGCAAAGCTTGACAAGTTCAGGAACAGCCCTGATATTCCGGCCAGAGTATGAGGTGACAATGACTGGGGACTTGGCACGTAGTAAAGCCGTGGCAATCTCATCAGCGCTCTCTGGTGCTAGGGCATGGGGTGCGAGCGGTTTCCACTTGCTCGCCTTCACCGAGTAGGGTGTGAGTTCCTCCTCTAGGGCCTCTCTCGATGCGATCAAGTAGGACGGCCCCTTGGGGTCGCTTTGAGAAAACTGGGCCGCCCGCAGGAGAAGCTGCTTGGCGTTCTTGCCTGTGCGAATCTCATTGTTGAGCACCGTATATCCGCGTACAATGCCTCGTTGGTCGATGGTGTCCTGCAAATAGTGAATGAACTCCTACATATACCCTCGCCGTGGTTAGCGAGCTCAAGGAGGGAAGCCAGCGGGGTATGGTTCTCGGCGCCAGGGGCAGGGTGCGGGCAGCAAGCATACATTGCGTGTTCCTCGCAGCTCGCCTTCCTCTGTGACGGGGCTGGTGCCGGCAATCATGATGACGGGGATGCGCGCTCGCGAGACGTTATGGATCGCTCCGGCCATGGCCAATGTTCCAGCATCGACATGCACAAGAATTGCCTGCATCTTGCCGCTAGCTTGGTAGAAGCCCTGCGCAGCGCTTAGGCCCACGAACTCGTTCGGCGCAGTGATGAACTGCAGACTGCCCGGTTTCGCACCTTGCGCCTGACGCAAGCTCATGGCCTCGAGGATAGCGGGGTGGTCGCTACCCAAGTTCACGAACATGTGGGTGACGCCAGCATCTTCCAGAGCCTCTAGGATGGCTGTTGCGGTAGTGTAGCTACTCATGGCGTTGCTGCAGATGGAGATGACGTGCTGGATGGTCTGTCAGAGTGTCTGTAGCAGATGCTCATGGCGAGCGAGAGCGAGCCAACTGCTTTTCAATAGCCAGTGGAAGATGGTCCAGGTACGCCCGCCCGCCCGCCGACTGGGGAAGAGCTATGGTGCCCGGCTTTGTAGCTGCCGCGCTAGCGAGGGCTCAGGATGCGTCACACTGGGGTTGGAGAGTTATGGAGGGGCATCGGAAATTCCGGGCGGGGGATAGCCGGCCATCACCCTAGTGATGGATATGGAGGGAGGGACTACCGCTGGTACGTACACTAGATTCTCTAACCTTCACGAGTACTTTCTTCCTGGCCACACCTAACGAGTGCAACTAGAATAGTGTGGTGCGAGGACGCTAGCTAAGTGCTGCGGGCAGAGCGCCACGCTCCGGCGGATGCAATGCACTCTTTACAATGCAAACGCACAAGGTGATGCAGGGACATCAACGAAGGAGAGCAAATGCCGGATATACATTCTAAACACCAATCCCGTAGTTGTTGTGCTTGGCTATCGTCGCCTTGCACCACTACATGAGGGGAGACACGGCTCGGTGGCTATCCGTCGCACAGGTGGTTGGCTACTTATATCCCTGCCTTGCTTAGATGGGATAATGATGCCCGTGGGACCCAATAGTCACAACACGTTCCTCTGTAAACTCCTTGATGCAAGCCGTACCTCCAAACCGACCGTATCCTGAGGCTTTCTGGCCACCCAATGGCAAGTGCGGTTCGTCTGCAGCGAGTGTCAGCCAGCACGCCCCGGTGCAAAGGTCCGTATAACGGTCCAAAACCTACCATGAACTGTCGGCCCGTTGATATGGCACGACCCGCTCCGGATTCGGCGCGCAACCGCCAGCGCCTCCGTTATGTTGTCGCTGTAAACGGACGACACCAGTCCGTATTCGGTGTCATTGGCCAGGCGAATGGCCTCCTCTATCGTTTCAAACTCGAAGAGCGAAACGACAGGACCAAATGATTCCTGATAATAGATGTCCATGCCCTTCTGAACTCCCTTCAGGGCTATAGGCTGTACGATAGCCCCCTCCACCGCGTGTGTACCTCCACAGACCGTGGCGCCTTGGGCCAAGGCGTCTCCAATAAGCTTGTTGACGCGGGCGCCGGCATCTGGGGTAATGAGCGAGCCGAGGGCTGCTGATCCGTCGACACGGGGATCCGCGGCGTGAAGGGATGAAACCTAGGCCAAGTCAGCGCAGGAAATTCCTCTTCCCATGTTTAAGCCCGCTCTATCGAGGAACTAGCCTAACCTTTTGACCGAACAATTCGGCAAATTTCCCAAATAGGGACTTGTGTATAATCACCCGTTCGGTGGACCTGCCACCAGGTAGGTAGCGTAAGCAATCTGCTCATCTTTCCTGACCATCCAAAATAGATTTCAAGGTCTCTCACATGCAGATTTGGCCCTGATGCTGCATAGCACCGAAGGCGGCAGCGCGGACAGCTTCCTCCACATTAGCGTCCTTCAGCACGATCATGGGCGCTTTTCCTCCAAGCTAAAGAGCGGTCAGCAGTTGCCGGATCGATCGTTGCAATTGGACGGTTCAGCTAGTATGGAAAGGGGGAGGGGGGGAGGGGGGGGGCAGGTTTACTTCGAGCATGGCGGGCTTGAGATATTTGGCGCTCATGTGCGCAATGATGCGCCCAACAGCCGTCGATCCTGTGAAGTTGACGCGCTGGACGGCGGGATGAGCAATCATGGACTCTGTCACGACAGGAGCCAGATTTCTCGGGCAGCAAACGAAATTAAGGACGCCGGGCGGGAGCCCCGCCTTCCGGAAGCTGTCTACCAAGAGATATTGCGTGTACGGGCTTGACTCGGAGGCTTTCAGAACCACCGTATTTCCACAAACTAGCGGGGTGATGAAGGCTCGGATCCCCAGGATCTGGTGCCCAGTCAGCTTTCGATGATGGCGGCACGGTACTTCAGAGGCCGATACTCACAATAGGAGCGTTCCACGGCGCTATCCCGAGGATGACACCGCACGGTTCTCGAAACACCATAGCAAGCGTACCTAAACCAGATGGTTAGCCCTCCATTGTCACCCTGTACAACTACTGAGCATGACAAGAGAGGGGGCGGGGGCGGGGGGCATCACCTCGATCGTTGCTCTGCAGTAGTTCACCCTTGATCTGGGTGGCCATTCCCGCGGCTTCTTGCACAAACTCGATGCCCGTCTTGATATTGAAGGCTGCCCAGCTCGGTTTCGCTCCTGTCTCCGCCACCATGGCCTTGACCAGCTCGTCCTTGCGGCCCTGGAGTATCTCGACGGCCTTGAGCATGATATTGCGCCGTTCCAACGGCGTGGCCTCCCGCCAGGTCTCAAACGCCGCGTCGGCCGTCTCTACGGCCCGAATTGCATCGCTCTCAGTAGCTGACGGCGCCCAGTGGACGATATTGCGGGTGACCGGATCCAGGACGGAGAAGGTCTCTGGCGTGGTGATGTCTTGGCCATCGATCACGATCCCGAAGCCCGCCTCCCTGCTTTCGGCCCCTTTTCCATCGATTTCTGTGTTTGACGACATGGTGTTAGACTAGGAAGTCTATTCGAGCCGCCTACAATGCTTTGAGCACGAGATAGAAGAATCCCTATACAAATTAGGCTCTAAGAGAGCAAAAGTGGATTAGTGGATCGCCGAGCGTCTCGCAAAAGCTTGATCATGGCCTTTAAAAATCGCAAACTTGACGGGCCAGGGCATCTACTTGGTTGGCTGCTAAAGAACCAAAAGCTAAGGGAGGGCAGGTAGGGTGGGAGTTGCCAAGCCGGAAAACCCGAGCACTACCCTCCCCTCCTGTTCCCTCCCCCGCCCTCGCCCCCGCGCTAAACCCCCCGCAACCCGCAACGCGCGACAGCAACACGGAGCACCCAAAGTGGAGACTCCCCCGGAGAGTTGCGTCTCTGTCGAGAGGAGATTTCTGTTTCGTGGTATCCGTCACCTCGCTCGTTCGCAACAATACCAGCTAGAGAGTCATAGAGCTTCTGGTGGTAATATCTATGAAGCCAGTAGGGGTATCTTTCTTCCTTGAGCCCCTTCCCTCTGGCCTTCTCCTAAAAACCCAAGCTAGGAAGAGTTTTTAGCCGCTGCCCCCGACGCTTTCCCCAAATCACCTGCCTCAGGAGCTGTTCTCCGCAAAGGAGGGGTTCCCCACAGCCCCATCCCTCCACGACAGACAGACATGGACTCTTGGTCCCTAGTAGGTTCCTTGCACACCTTGGGGACCTGATACTGCTAGACAAGGTCGCTAATAAGTAAGTTGCTTACGTCTAGGCCCCTTCCGTAGCACGTTGCCCACGCC